>VZTD01001654.1:220179-256251 GCA_013397725.1 Rhagologus leucostigma
GCGCCCGGGCTGGGCGCGCCGCGCACCCCCGCGCTCGGGCGGGACAGCGGCGGCCCTCGCGGATACACAGGTACGAGCGTGGTCCCGCATCGTTCCTCGCACAAGAGAGGGAGGATGCCAGCCAGGGTAGCGCCAGACCGCGGTCAGGGTGCAGGATCCCTCCCGCGTAGGGATGCGGGGTGACCCGGGCAGGATGCGGTACCCCCGGACAGAGGTGTTGTATGTCCCCCGCGAAGGGGCGCGGGAGACCCCAGCCGGGGCTGCGTTACCTTCCCGCTCAGCTCCGGACCCCCGCGCCGGGCAGGGCCTCCCCCGTCCCGCTCTGTGCTGCCTTCGGCCGGTCCCTGCAGCCGCGGAGCGCGGAGGAGACGATGGTCCGCACCCTGAAGTTCTCGGGCACACAGCGCCTCGGGACGGGTGTCCCGGAGCCGCCCCGGGCACGGGGGGGAGGGGGTCCCGGCGGGTCCCGGCGACCCTGGGACAGCTCTCCCGGGGCTGCAGGCGGGGAGCCGAGCGGGGCCAGTTGTGGGCTGCGGGTCAGGCGGAGGGGCCGCGCACCCCCAGGGTGGCACACAGAAGCCCCTCTCCGGAGCCGTCCGAGCGGGTCACCCGGGGGGCTGCTGGAGCCCCGGGGGGTTATTGCTCCCAGAGAGGAGGCGCTGCGGTTCAGTGATAGAAATTTGGGGTTCACTCGCTGGGGTGGCCGCGGGCACTGGAGACGAGTGCATGGGTGCAGAGGGGGGTGTCTGGCAAGGATGGAAGGTGCTGGTTCTCAGAGACGTCGGCCCTGGGCACGTGTCGCTGGGCTGGGAAGGAAATGAAGATATCAGTGTTTTAATTGAATGTGGTAATACATTGAGGGGTGGAATGAGAAACCAATCAAAACTTTTTCCTTCGTATCTTTCTCTTCCCTCGAGTTTTGTTACTCATTCGATTGCATAGAGCGTAACGTCCTTTCAAAAACTCTTTGGCTTAAGTGGGTTCAATAATTTAGGGATAATGCGAAGTGACAGAGGGTCTGGCCCTGAACTGGTGGGACATGTCCGCTGCACAGGGCTGCGGCATTGGTGGGTGCCTGGGCCTGCGGGGAGCAGAGCCATGGTCTGGACCTGCTGTCTGGGGCAGCAGGAGATGCTTTTTCCCAGCCACCTCTGGAGTCTGGGAGCAAGGTGAGATGGAAGGATGTTGGAGCTTGATGCAGCTGCGGTGACCTGCTGCTTGCTGGGGTTTCTTCCTCTGTACTGCAGATCACAGGGCAGATGGACTCTTCCCTGGCTTCAGTGCAAGCAGGGCTGAGTGCTTCTGAAATCCAGGGACCTGCTTCTCGTGCACAGCCTGTCCTCTCATATCCTTGCAATTTAATCGGCTCGTGAATTTCTAACAGACTTTATTAATGATCTGAGTTTGTTGTGCCTATAGAAATTGGCAAATATATTTGGGCTGCTAGCATAGCAATGCTTTAAATTATATCCTCTGAATGTGCTTAACTGCTTAATTTGAATTTAATAGAGCAGTTGATTTGAAAATGCGAAACAAGTTCTGGGAAACCTGCTTAGAGAATTAACTGAAACCCAAATGTAGACCCTGTTGCTCTAGCCTGATAGTGTTGCTAGTTATTGACTTTTCTCTTTTTAAAAATCATGTATATTTGGCTGCTTTTATATGTTGTGCCAAAGTCTTGTGAGGCTGGGTTTGCCCACACTGAAAGTTTTGGAAGTTCTGGAAGTGGCATGTCCTGTGCTACACTCAGCCTTTCTGTTTCTGTATAGGTTGATCTTGCCCTGTGTAGATCTGTGGCAGAACAGCTAGAAATGCCAATCTGCCGAAAAATATTTGGTGTTCGAATTAGAAATCCACCCTCAGTTAATCCCTTGGGTATCTACAGACCTGGCTCCTCTCAGCCATGTCTCCAGCCAGAACAACAAAGACCATTTTTTCCAAGCCAAGTACACCAAAAGCATGGAGCAGGAGTTCCCGGTAAGGTGCTAAACTGGAATACTCTGGGTCAGGGCTTGGCTGTGCTGCACAGAGCTGCTGCACTGGCTGTAGGACCAGCAGGGATGCTTGAGCATACGGGGCTTTGCCAGGCCTTAACTAGGTGTCTGCTCTCTCGTCCCCTCTGCTACGTCATGGAGGTTTGCCATGGTGCGACTCCACCTTCACCGACACCCATTTGGAACTACGAATGTACTGAGTCGGGTGGATGTACTGCTGGTAGTCCTAAGCAGTTTAGGTACCTAAAATGATGGCTACTTGTATAATTTTAAATTGACCTCTTGTTTAGGATGCTTCGTTTAAATGCGACGGTGTTGTTTACACATCAGTGTTTGCTGTCAATTGTTGTACAGTATTTATACAGTATCTGTCATTGCATCATGTTGTTATTGGTGATGCTTTTTCATGCTCAGTGCCCCCTTACATTATTTCAGACCGTGAGCAATAGGGTGATAATAAAGATTTGCACAGATAATGTTCCCTCACATGTTCCTTTTGAGAGGATGAGAAAAATGTGACAGGATTTCCATTTGAATTAACGCGTGAATGAGAGAGAAATTAAAAGAAGTTCCTTAGTACAGCCTTGATGCCTGTAGTGCTTAGAGGGTCTTACAGCTTCCTGAGACACAGCTGTGAGATTCAGACACCCTCTGCTTTTCCTGGTCTTGCCTTCTTTTGAAGGACTGGTGTCTCCCTCTGACAGGAGCAGGGAGAATGATCCCACTCTGTATGTGGGGAGGGTCAGCAGTGTGCTTCTCCGAGCCTGTGGGAGCCTGGCTTACCCCGAGGGAAGGTCAGCAAATGTGCAGGGTGGGAGCATGGGGTAGGTGAAGAGCACAACAAATGTCTGGAAGCTGAGAAGAAGCTTTCTGCCATTCAGCCTATTACCCTGTTAAGTGATGCAGCTGCTGTTACGTGTTCCACACTGCACCATGGTTGTTTTGCTGTCACAGCATTGCTGCCTTGCTGCGGTAGTGCTCTATGGACACTCGTCGACCAGCGCTTGCCAGGCTCGGTAAATTCTCTGGAGAAGCCTCTGAGATTCTGAAAGGCTTGTGTCAGAGCACTCTCCTGCCCTGTGGGAATCCCCATGGAGCAGGATGCTGTCGTCAGCCCGTGCCACTGAGGTTCTGGTGCCTCTGCAGCTGCTCAGATTATACTGGGGGCTTTTGGGTGAAATAGGAAAAAGAGGAAGGAGCAACAAAGGCATATCATTATTTTTAGTCTTTATGTTGCTGAAGTGGGAGGCTCTGGCCCTCTGGTTATGCAGGGTGGTACCTTTTTTTTTGCTGTGATTCCTGTCTCATTCCTCAATACCCTCTTGTAGCTCTTTCAGACCAGGCAGCACATACTTCTGTAAACATGGACAAACACATCAGTGTAGCCACAGACAAAAGGAAAATAAATACAGGGCACGGCAGAAACACTCATTATGACAGGTTATAAATTAGTAAGTCTCACTGCTGGGCTGCTGTCTGTAGTTGTGGTTCTGCCTCGTCCCTCCACTTTCCAGACCCAAGAAGGGGAGAGGCTTTGTGAGGTGGGAAATGCCGCAGGCTGCAGTGAATGCTCCATTCAGACCTAGTTGTGGAAGGAATTGTCCAGCAGACACCACTAGAGGAAAGGGACGGAGTCTCTGTCTTAGAATAGATAAAAGTTGCAGTTTGCTGGAGGGTAGAAGAGGGATCACCACGTATTGGCTCATTTGTATCCTGGATGCTGGTGGCCATGGTGGGAAGCAGGTACCAGGATGGATGTATCTTTGGTGTGACCTAAGATGTCTGTTCTTTTGTTGTGAGCAGCTTTATTTTTCTGAAGTGAGTTTCCTTGGCAGTGCAGAAGCTGAAATTATGTTACTATGAACATACAGTTGCTCTTCCAGGACGGCAAAAGCAAAGTTGTTCTTCAGGTCCAGGAGTGCTGCTGCTCTCCAGAACGGTTGCATGGAATTTTATCACCTTGTCCCTGCAATCCTGAGATGCGGTTCGGTTTTTAGGCTGCAGAAGAAAACATGGATCCCAAATTTCCATGGGGCAGAAGGTGATACAACTTGGGATATATGGGCTTGCAATTTCTTCAGGGTTATTTCTCCTTTCTTCTCCCATGAGCTCAAAGTCAAACTTTGTATTAAGTAATGTAAAAGAAGTGACAGTTGCAGAATGTCAGCTAATTGGCTTTATCTCCTGTACTGCAAGGTGTTAATCTGGGTGGTTAGGCATTTGCTCTAGGCACTGATACTGCTGAAGGATTTTTGTGCTTGTCATTAAAACTCTAGAACAGTACAAAATAGAGAAGGAAAAGAGTTACTGGGTTTTCTAAGTCCTCCACAGTGCAAGATTGTTCCCTGTGGTATTCTCCAGTCCTTCGTCCTAGCTACTCTGAAATTACCTAAATTAGAGAGACAGATTATGAGTAGACTTCTGAATTTCAGCTAATGAATGAGGTGAGCTGAATGCTTTGGATCCAACACACGGAGTATTTAAAAAATCACAAGTCAGTCTTAAAACACTGAAGCACCCCAATGACAGGGGTTAACTTAGCATTTTCCGGGTGGTGTGGCGTGGTCCATTTTAAAGGGCCAAACCACTGCCAGTTTTGCTGTTCCCACTGTGGCAGAGCCAGGAGGTCCTTGGACCTTTCTCCCAAAGAGCAGAGCATCCTCAAGCATCTCTGCAACTCTGCAGCAAAGAGATTTGTAACTGTGCTGGAATTGGTATGATTCTGCTTATTAATCATGATTGCCACTGACTTTTTATGTGCACTGTAGAGTCTTGCCTTCAGTGTTATGATGGGGACAAGCTAACACATAGGACAATTGTTAGTTTTCATTTAGGCATTTTATTGACATGCTGTCTTTAAAATGCAGCTGCAGATGAGCAAGCATGTTATTCTAAAGAACAGTTTTGACTAGCTCAGTGGATCAGGGTTGGCAGAGAGGTGATTTTACAGTCTGCATGGACGTCTGCCTCTCATTTGGTTGTCAGATGACAGAGAGAAATGCAGAAGTTGCAGAATGAGCAACTGCTCCCCAAAATAAATCAATTCCTGTGTCTGCTGAGGGTCTCAGGGATGGGATTGAGCTGGTGCTTGGGTTACAAACGAGCCTTTGCAGCAGAGCAGAGCCCCTGTGGCCCAGCAGCATCTTTAGGGAGTCTGTAGCTGCTTGGGGAGGCAGCGCTCGTAGCTACCTCAGCCCAAATCGGAGTGGTGGTGGCTGGTAGAAGCACTGTTGGGGAAAGGGATGGGTTAACTGCTTGCCTTTCCTCCAAGAGACCTGGGAGAGATGATTCCATTATTATTTCTGGGATGAAATAAAGCCAGACACAATGCTGCTCGTGTATTCCAGACTCCTAAGCAGAGTAGCTTTGATTGGGAATGGATTTGAGGAGAGGTGAAAATGGGGACAGAAGTTGATTAGGGTGAAGGGATGGTGTACAAAATTCCCTGAATGCATGCGTGGGCTGGGAACAGTGTGTGGGAGGATGGTTTGGGCTGCAGGGGCTCAGAGAGGTGCAAAGGGCAAGTTTTGGGTTTTGATTTTTCCTGTTCAGAAGAGCAGAAATTTGTGCCATCATGTAAAAGCAGAATTACACCCAGGAAGGTTTCTGCTTACACACACAGTTATTCCCAAGATCTTTGCTAGTTGATTGGGTCAAAAGAGGCATCTGGACTGGACAAAGTGGTTCTACTTTGCTCTAAAAAGCGGTGCCCCATGAAGCCAGGGGCAGTTTTGCACAGGCAAGAGAGCTCTGGTGTTTGCCCATTATTGTTAATACCTGCAGAAATTTACATTAGGAATAAGGTTTTCATTCATTTTAATCTGTTCCAGCCCAGAAGCTGAATTCTCAGGTGTAGCCCTGAGTTTCCTAGCCATGTACAAAGGAAGGGGAGGGCATGGGGCTGCCATCCTCTGCTCTGCTCTCTCGAGCTACTTGTCATTCTGTGCATAACTCACCTGCAATCATTGACTTTTTAAGTGGGAAAAAGTAAACACAATGCACTGGTTGCCTGTCCTTATACTGGCATTCCCGTCAATCTTCATGCCATCTTGCACCAATTCCTGTGTCCAGGGAGGCCAAAAGCAGGTGTGTTTATTGACTCGTGCTGTTAATCATTGCTGTGCCCGAGTGGTTCCTGGCAGGATGCTGTGTGGCTCTCACACCATGCAGTTTGCAGGTTGCTCTGGTGTCCCTGGCCAGGCTCCTGGCTGCACGTCCCTCTGGGTGAAGCCCAGGAATAGGAAAGCCAAACCCTGTCAGGAAAAGAACCAACAAGGGGAGAAGAAAAAATGATAAAACCACAGAGAAGAGTTTTAAATCTGGCTGTTGGTTTCTCAGCCCATGAATGACTTCTATCACCAGAATAAAAGGCATGCTATTGCTAACTTTTTCCGACTGGTGTCTAAATCAATTATTCACAGAAATTCTTGCTGACAGTCGTGGATGCCAGGTCACAGCTCTGTGGTGTGCATTTCACAGCTTAACACAGCAAACCAAGGACAGGAGCAGCTTCAGATTGCTCTTGAGAAGGAAGAAGGACTTAGAGGAGCCAAAGTGGGCCAGCGAAGTGAAGGGAATGCAGGTAAGGTCTGTAGCATTCAGGCTGGCTTTGCTTAACGTAGTGGTTGGAAATTCCCCACGAAAACTAACAAACCTGTATTCCATCATCTGTTTTAAAACAGGAAAGAGGTTTCAAAGAGAAAAGGTTGAAAAGTTTCTATATTCTTTAAAAATCAGTTCTTTGTGGAAATACAATTCCTACATTTTAAGCTTTTTGGCAAAAAATGAATATATAACCATCAAGTAGCAAGCAGGTTTGGTCCACCTAAAATTTCATGTTGGGGGTGGATTTTTTAATGACTGAAGTGTTTTTTGTCCAGCTCTGGACCCTTCCCGCTTGAGAATTTTTTTGGTCAAGGTAGGTCAGTGCAATGTGCCCCCACCAGTGGGGATTTCTGCCGTCTGTAGAGGTTGTGCCCTGTCTGGCAAGTGGCGTGCATAAGCAAGAGGCCACCGGCCACATCATCCGGGCACATCTGCTCTTATCAGCCACGTTCAGTACCCCAGCGTGCGCACGTTGCTGTGCACAAACCAGATCACGGAGTTGTTGCAGGCAGATAACCCAGAGCCAGGCAAGGCAAATACGCAGCCAGGCTGAGCTCCGTGTCCTGCAGCACCCAGAGCAGTGGAGGAGAGTGGGAGCGTGTTGAGGGTGGGCAGTGGACACACAGGGATGCTGTCCTTCCTCCAGGGATGCTGCAGGAGGCTTCCCATGGGGCAGCGCACAACCTCTGCCCTGTCCAGTTGTCCGGTGGGGCATCCTTCATCCTTCCTCTATCCATGGCTCCTAACAGACGTGTGCTTTCCCTGTGGAAATACATGTGGGGTTTCTTTTGGCTTCTCGTGTGGCTGGCTTTCCAGCTAGTGCATCACTTTGCACCCTCTGCAGAAATGTTACAATTGCTTGCACAAGGTTTAATGAATGAGAAATTATTCATGAGTACTGGGAAAAAATAATGGTGAAAGTTGAAATTATAAACACACAGACTTCACTGGCCCAACGAAGGACACCAGCAAGGATGTGCCCACCAAAACCTGTCTGAGAACAGAGGGACCTGGTGGCAGAGGGAAAGTGCAGGGAGGCTCCTAGTCTTTGTTATTCCGTGAAGAGAAGGAGAATGATGTTGAAACATTCCTGACCTGCAAATTTCAAATTCAGAGTTGAGCCAGTGGATTCATTTGCCTTGCTTTGTGTTTCTCATGTCCCTGATTCTGCTTGGCTCTCCCTAGAGATGGGGTGACAGATCCTGGGGTAACACTTGCATCTTGCTTTGAATTTGAACCTCTCAAGCTGTGGATGTAGAGATGCACGGGGGAGGCTGAGGACCATCTGTAGAAGACTGTGGTATTGTGTAACCAGTTACTTCTGTTCTCCTTCTACTGAATACCAATGCCCATTATGCAAGAAGCAGTGCTAGCAGGTTTTGGAGGCAAGCAGAGCCGGGGCTTATCCCTGACTGCCTCGTGGGCACAGCAGCTGGGGCTTGGCTCTCGGGAGCCAGGGCTTTTGGTGGCATCCTCCTGAGATCGCCTGTGGAACATCTGTGGGACTCAAGGTCTTGGCTGAGACAAAAGCAAGTGAAAAGCTCATTTCGAGATATTCCTCTTAACTGAATTGTCTTTAGGACCTTTGTTTTAGAAACCAGGCCACAAACTCTGCTTTGTGCAAATATGTATTTATCATTTACTTTAGAATGCCAAAGAGGAGATACCATCAGCACTATTAGCTCCAGTCACTAGATTATCACAAAAGAACTGTTTGCATTACTTCCGTGGGCCATTTTTAATTTGGAACAGCTTGAAGCATCATTCTGATGTGCTCTGTAGTGGATAGATAGATAGATAGATAGATAGATAGATAGATTTGAATAAAAAATTACCTTTTTTTAATATGGAAGTAACAGTGAAGATATAAATAGATGTACACTTCTGATTTAGGTTTAACAGATCCTTACTTCCTTCAAAAGTTGCACTATTACTAACTTTTCAGAATTTTTCCAATTCTTTTGGTAAACAGACTAATAAACCACAGAAGACCAATCTCTTCTTGCTCTACTGAGGACTCCACAAAACACTTAATTCTTCATTTAATTCAAAACACTTAATTCTTCATTTAATTCTTACTTTTCATTCAATTGTTGCCATAAGAAGATAAATACTTAAGTCGATTTCTAGATCCAGAAGTAAAATCTGTGGATGAGAATAACCTGACTTTGATGTAAACTGGCAAACTTAATTGATCACGGTGACTGAAACAAATCCTCTCCTAACAGAGTAACATAAAACACATGGATAAGAATCACTTTACACCAATCCTACCCACTATTTATGTTTGAAGTCAGAGCGGGTTGCACATGTTGCCATCGAGCCCTCTAGCACTCAGGTGATAGTTAGCTTGGATTTCACAGGGATTAAAGTTGTTTGCATCCCTTACTATTCCAGAGTAGATTTGGGAAGTGTTTAGTGCTGGCTCCTAAATCTTGGTCTATCTTGTGAGCTACATGGAGCAGCTGAAGAGCCAGGTGGGAATGCTGGGAGAGAGAAAAGAAAAAGCCTCGGTACTGTAAAGGAGATGAACTGAATTTGTCTGCTTCAGGCATGGATGTAAGATTTTGCAACAGTGTTTCTTTGGGAGATGGAAGGCAAGGATTTGCTGCTAAATGATAATTGTTCCTACCTTAGCAGGCATGGAAAGGTCTCAAAGGAAGCTTTTCCATCCTTCACCCCCCAAAGGCAGCCTGAGCCATCAGGAACTGTGCAGTGGTCAGAATGTTATTTTCTCAGCTGGATGTACGGATGGAGCTGTGAATAACTGCAGCCTGGTATGAAGGGGGTACAGCTGTCCAGCCCCTCTGGACTGCACAGGGGCCAGCACCAGTGCTGCTCCACCTTGGCCATGCTGATGAGCTGGTTTAGTACCTTGCCCACAACTTCTCTCCTCACTGGCTTTGCACCAGCTTTGTTCAGGCAGAGGATGAGGCTCAGGAGGATCAGGCTCCCACTGAACCATCCCCAGCATCCAGCAGCCACTGGGTCTGGGCTTTTGCTCTCTTATCTGAAAAGGCCATGTCAGTGGGTGGTCCTGCCTCCCTCATGTTCCAAAGCTGCTTGGCATTTGACATTGTGCTCTTTCTTTCTTTTCTCTGGCTGCATTCGCTTCTTTGTTCTTCTTTACTTGTGCACTCTTCTCTGCTTCAAGCCAGGAAGGATCCTGGTCTGTGCCGTAGGAGCTGCTGCCCGAACTGCCTTGGCCAATTTGAAACTGCAGAAGTGCTCCCGATGGAAACAACAGGATGCTGAGATGTGCTCACTTGTCCTGGGACTCCCATGTTGCAGGTTCCATGGTGACCTGAGAGACTGCTGAGGCCCTGGCACAGGGTGCCCAGAGAAGCTGCGGCTACCCCTGGATCCCTGGAAGTGTCCAAGGCCAGGTTGGAAGGGGCTTGAAACAACCTCGATGAGTGGACGGTGTCCCTGCCCATGGGAGAGAATGGAATGGGAGGACCTTTAAGGGTCCTTCCAACCCAAACCATTCTGTGATTTCATGAAAGCAGTGCTGCCCAAAATGTGATGGATATGGGAGTCTCAGCACCCCTTCATGCTGCTGAACCCTTGCATGTTGTTAATTACATGTACTGAAAAATCAGTTTTACTTACAAAACGGACCACAGAATAAAATGAAGGAAGTGGGTAGGAGTGAGCCTGAGGTATCTGCTATAATAGAGCTGTGAGCAGAGAGTTTATTTGAGCATGGATGTGTAAACACAGAAATAAACTCACTTCGAATACCTTTTTGCTCTCCTTCTCAATTGCATGGAAATTACATATTAATGGGAGAACAAGCTTTTCTGAAAAAGTATTTTTAAAAATGTTTAATGGTGGCCTGTGAGAATCATCAGGTACTGGGTTCCCTCTATCACACTTTAAAAGATAATTTTATCAATAGAAACCTGGAATGTTTTGTGGGGAATATTTTCATTTGGAAATGCTGACATGAGGCAGGTGCCAAAACCACATATTAACCAGCTGCATTTCTTTTGTCAGGTAACATGCTGTGACAGATGCGTTCCTTAGGTACCTGCAAGTTTTACTCTGTGCAGCTGTCCAGATGTTCCTCTATGCGACTGACCCTGGGGCTGCTGTTCAGTTCTTGCAGGTCTCCATCAGAATTTGGGGTGTGAAGCTCCCAGAGCAGTGGTGGCCAAGCCTCGCCCTGCCACTGAGGTGGTCCTTGCAGCAATGGGTGTGCAGAGGGCTGTGTTTTGGTGCACGTGGTTTGTGCCACACCTCAACCTCCAAAGCTTCCCCCAGGGAGTAACTTCACAGAGCCATACCTGTGTGTTGGAAGGCAGACAGGTCTGTAAGAGCTTTCCAGCATCTCCAGAGTAGCCGCCTGGGGACTGCAGCACAGCTGGGCACCTCGGTTAATCTTTGCAGCTTCAAGAGCCTGGATCTCACCATGCTCTTTTACTGTTGGTCTGGTGTCATGTTTAACACTAATTTCTTAAAAAGCCATGCCAGCATCTGGATTTTCTCGTGGGAGGATCAGATCCTGGTAGCCATTTGTTGGTTTAAAAGCCCAGCCCTGCCAGGACTCATGGCCAGCTCTGCAAAGGAGCAAAGGCATGGTGGCACGGAGACCAATGCCAGGGCCAGACAGTTTCACTCTATACAAGATGCTTTGTTACATCTGCTTTATTTCTTGTTTCACCTCTAGCTGCTTTTCTTTTGCTTTTTAACACAGTGAGCTCTTTCCAGAGCTCTTCTGTCAGATTGCTGTGGATGGTCAACAACATGCCTGTGATTTCAGGGACACCAGTTTCTGAGGTGTGCTTCTGTAGGAAAAGAGACTTGCAGGAATAATATTGGTGTGTTTATTTTCTGCAGGGTTGATAGAACCTAGTGTTCTCTTGCTTCGTGGCATCTAGTTATTCCAGCATGTTTTAGTGATATTAAATAGCCAACAGTAAGCAATGCAAAGGGGTGACTTACGTGTGTCTGGGAATAATGAGGTGAAGGCATGGATCACTCTCTTTCTGCATAGACAGCAAGTGGCAGCCTCGCTAACATGCTTCCAGGTAATTACTTCTGTAGTTTAGATCATTTTGGTAGATACTTATGCAATGTATTTGATTTTTAGTCACTGTTTTGCTGTGGAAGGAGCACAGGAAATGTTTACCAAGCAGGCGTGCCTAGGTTGCTGTCTCGTTTCTTTTTTCTTATCAGTAAAACGTAAACCCACAGCTTGCTGACAGCAAAACCATATGGTTCCTCTTTTCAACAAATCGATTTTGCAATACAGATAATCCTGGCTGTACATGAGAAGAGATATTTTGGATTATTTTAATTCTTGCATTACCCTCTATTTTTCACTGCCTGGAAATTATGTTTGTGTCTATTTCTGAACCCAGAGTTTGGGGTGAGTTGAGAATTCATGGAGGATGCTGCGCTTTAGTGTCTGTCTTTACTCTGAGGACAGTTATTTGTCATATGCAGTAACCCCTTTGTTGTAGCCAGTGCCGTTCTGCGCTGCCAGACAGCAGCATCAGATTCGGAGATTTCTGGACACTGGATATCCTCTCAGCGTGAGGCCAAGCTGAGAACTGCGTTTGTGTAAATCAGCTCTTGCTTTACAAAAAGGTGCAGAAATAGCTGCAGGAACTTGAATCAGAGAACTGCAGAATCACAGGAGGTTTTGGGTTGGAAGGAACCTTAAAGATCATCCAGTTCCATCCCTGCCATGGGCAGGGACACCTTCCACTGTCCCAGGCTGCTCCAAGCCCCATCCCACCTGGCCTGGGACACTGCCAGGGATCCAGGGGCAGCCACAAGGATCTCTGGGCACCCTGTGCCAGGGCCTCCCCACCCTGCCAGCCTAGAAGTTCTTCCCAATATCCCATCTAAATCTACCCTTCTTCAGCCACTCTCCTTTGTCCTGTCCCTGCAGGCCCTTGTCCAAAGTCCCTCTCCAGCTCTCTTGTAGCCCCTGAGGCACTGGAAGGGGCTCTAAGGTCTCCCCAGAGCCTTCTCTTCTCCAGGCTGAACAATGCCACTGCTTCCACCCTGTCTCTAGAGCAAAGGTCCTCCAGTCTCTAATTAGGGGATTTATTCAATTTTATAGTTTTTCATTTTTACATTTCTGGGTGCCAACAGTTATGCAAACCAGGACCTGAAAATGACATTTTCTAGATATTTATAAAAGAAATACAAATCAAAATGTAAATCTGGTCAGCACAAATGTTAGTGTTTTACCAGGCAGCAGTGCAGCCTCAGACACCAGTCTCAGTTGAAGACAAAAATAAAAATAAATTATATTAATAAAAAAATAATAAATTTCTAGATTGTAGTAGGTTTAGTCTGATAAACATGCCTGAAGAGTATTCAAAAAATAAGTCTATATGGAACATCTGCTTATGTAATTTTAAGGATGGACTCTTACTTAAACATGATTCTTTGGAGATGTAAGGGTAAAATTAACCCAGCAGAAGAGTGAATACCATGGCTAAGTACAAAAGCATTACAGGTAGCTAATAGTGAAGGACACTAAAGCTTGCAGGAAAGTTTTCCAAACACGTTTCTAGAAGAAAATAGATGATGAAAATTAGGGCAAATTTTATCCAGAGATGCTAAATCTCAGCTTGGATGAAATTCAGAAAATCATTCTGGCAAAACTCCATCTGGGCATTTCGATAAAGCCATTTGTAAAAAGCGAAAAGCAGTGACACATTTAATGTTTTGACTTTAGTGGGAAGAAATGGTGTTGAGAAGCTCCTAAAAGAAGAACAGTGTTTCTATTCTGCGCAAATGCAGGTACATGAAATTGTTGATGAACTTTCCCCCTTTTAATATTTTTGTGTGTGTCATCATAGTGCTTGCAGCACTATGCCTCTGAGGTTTCTCAAGTCATTTGGAAATCCAGTGAAAAATAGGGAACTTGGGCTCTGATGCAGAAGCAGTGCTGGTATTTTGTAAATGTTAAAAAAAAGAGTTTCCAGATTCTGTCAATGCACATGTACAGACCCAGAAAAAGTATTTGTTACCTCTGAAGTTATCTAGATGTTATATGTTGTCTTAATGGCCTGACATTGAAAGTTTTGTTTAAAATGACTGTGAATAACAAATGTTGTGACAACAAAACTTAGTGTATAGAGTTAGTGGCTGACATTAGGTGGCCAAGGGGAGAACAGCTCCATGGCTCAAAGAGCAGCTGAATAAACAACAAAGTAATAGAAATGCTGAATGAACAAAAATGTATTTAAAATTAATGGTTTAGTGTAAAGCAGAGCTTGTCACTTGAAAAGGGAGATAAATTATATGTGTATGTCCTTCTATGCCCCTCCCTGTGGTTTTGACCCCCTTGGCCCCTTTCAGCCAAGCCAAACAGAGGTGCAGTGCCTGTAAAGGTAAGTTTTGGTCGGATCATGCCAAGATGCTACCAAGTAGGCTGAACTGCATGATCAGTCCACTAGATCTTGGAAATTTATGTGGG
Source organism: Rhagologus leucostigma (assembly GCA_013397725.1). Classification (NCBI taxonomy): domain Eukaryota; kingdom Metazoa; phylum Chordata; class Aves; order Passeriformes; genus Rhagologus; species Rhagologus leucostigma. The sequence continues at coordinate 234,223 of VZTD01001654.1, forward strand.
GGAAGATGCATAATGAATACTCTCAGCGTGGAAGATGCCAGCCTGAGTACTAAATTAAACAAAATCCAACAAGATGTGGATACGTAGGGGACCATGCCACTCAGAAATGACAGTATTTTTAGTGCTTTTAGTGTTTCAGTGTTCAACATGTACCAGTCTGAGCAGATAGTGTCACAACATGAGTCGCTTTGTGCTGGAGGAGTGTTGCACTGATGGAGGGAGGTTGGCCGTGGGCTGGTGCTCGGCAGGGCAGCCAGCATGGGCCACCCCGAGGTCTGGTACTTGTTTTGACCATTAACTGGGACTGACCTACAGTCTGGTGTCAAGAAAACCTCAGTGGCCTGTCACTCTTGGCTGTGGCGCTGCATTGTGTGGCTGTGTGCTTGCTCTGCAGGGCAGTGCAGCCGCCTCCTCCCGCCCCAGCTCGGCTCCCTCCAGGTCCTTCATGGCAACGGCACAGATGTGGGGACAGTGGTCACGTTCCAGTGCTCCACCGAGCACCAGCTGGAGGGACCAGGCATCGTCACCTGCGTTTGGAAAGGGAACAGCACGCAGTGGACACCCGGAGTGCCCTCCTGCAAGCGTAAGGTTCTTCCCAAAGCATTCCCCCTCCCTTTGGGATGTGGTGTGTTCGTTCTGCCCTGCCTATCTATGCAAAGTTAGGATTCATTCTAGATACCTGTGCAAAGAAAAAGACAAATTCAATTTTCTTCAAAGTTGCCCCACTGATGGTAATTCCACTCCATATGTGTTCTGACATGTCATTATCATGACACAGAAAAGACACTGTTGGATTCATCCCTGGTCTCACGTCACTGCTAGCATGGCACCTGGAATAACTGTGGCTCTAGCTAAAAGCTCTATGCTGCTTTAGAGAATGTATGGGTGTCTTGATTTAGAGACAAGTTTAGGAAAAAAACACTCTGGAATGAGTGTTTCCTCTAAAAAAAAGGGTTCCAACAATCTCTTTCCACCAATAAGAAATGAATACTAGTGGATGAAAGTGAAAAAAGCCAACTGTTTATTGACAGAGTGCCCACACAGCACGGGAAAAGAGGTAATAAATGCTAGATATTGAACTGTCAGACCTTAACCACCCACCCACTCCCCCTTCCCCCCACACCGGAACAAAAACCCAAAATGCCAGGGAAAGAAAAAAAACCACAAGAGCCAGCAGTGTGGTGGGGAGAAAGATGGCACCAGCTCCTGTCTCAGGGAGAAAAACCAAAAGGTTCACGCAGCAGCTCGAGCAAACAGATGGGAACCCGGTGTATCTCTGGTGCTGGTCCCCTGTCCGCAGCAGATGAAGCAGGTGGGCTTCCTCTCACCGGCTCGGCTTTTTCCGAGACGTGGGGCCGAAACGGAGCGGCCCCTCGCCTTCCCCGCCGGTCCCGACCGATCCTTCTCCTGCCGGTTGTTCTCGCTGGTCTCGGACCGAAACCAAACCGCCCAGCTCACCTCGAAAAGCCGCCGAAGGATTGCTGCTGCAGCCTCTCCAAGGCCAGGGAAAGGAAAAAAATCTGCCTGGGCTAACAAAAAAAACCCCAAGTTAGCCAAGCAAAACCCAAACTGCACTGTACGCNCGAGCAAACAGATGGGAACCCGGTGTATCTCTGGTGCTGGTCCCCTGTCCGCAGCAGATGAAGCAGGTGGGCTTCCTCTCACCGGCTCGGCTTTTTCCGAGACGTGGGGCCGAAACGGAGCGGCCCCTCGCCTTCCCCGCCGGTCCCGACCGATCCTTCTCCTGCCGGTTGTTCTGGCTCGGTTCGGACCGAAACCAAACCGCCCAGCTCACCTCGAAAAGCCGCCGAAGGATTGCTGCTGCAGCCTCTCCAAGGCCAGGGAAAGGAAAAAAATCTGCCTGGGCTAACAAAAAAAACCCCAAGTTAGCCAAGCAAAACCCAAACTGCACTGTACGCCGGACACCGGGGCAGAGAGCTTTGAAAATGCCCGGCGAGGGGCCCCAAGGCTCCCCCTTCCCCCGGACCCACCTGAAAGATACAGCAGCCATTTGGGGCCATAAAGCAGAGGATCAGGGAATAGGCTAGCATCATAAATCACCCCGAGACAGTGGGAATGACCAACTGACGTGCAAGCATATTTGTGAACCCCTCATCTCCTAGCAGTCTTTTCTGGCAATGTTTTTGCTGTAAAAGAAACACACTGATATTTTTTGAACAATTCTTGGTTGTTGCCTGTGGGCAGCTGCGTGGGAAAGTTACCATACAGAGAAATAATGTCTGAATGGCAACAGCATTCACTACCTTTCAGGCTGTGTTCCTGCTTATTTATTATAAGGTTGTTACTAGTTTGACTAGAAGTAGACCCAAGCAAAACTTGGTACCTCTTGAGCTTTGAGCGTCTCGGTTTGTGCCTCAGACCGCATGTCATTTCAAATGCCCAGTGGATACATTGCTCTTACAGACACTTAGTGCTCTCTCTCACACTCAGCTATTCTTACCTCTTGTTTGGAAATCCCATAAAAGAAAAATGAGAGAAATCCTTCCCCCAGAGGCTGCAAAAATATAATGCTTTGTGTGGAGCTCAGCTGAACCATTTGTCATGCTGGTCATTGTGACACTGGGAGAACTAGATGAGTTTTGAAGGAAGACATGCTTACTGCTCCAAGTGAGTTAGCCGTGTCACACCACATCCCCACTCCTCCTTTGTCTGGATAACTCACTTCCAGCATCAGATCCCTGTGAACACTCAGCCCTGCAGGTCTCTTCTTCCTCCCCACATCCTTCCCCAAACAGAGGAAGACCTGATTACATGGAACTGTCCTTGCTCTAAATGGCTTCTTTAAGCTCATTTACCCCTGTTAGTATTCATTTTTGTAGCTTCAGTCCTTGTTAATAAAAACTCTGCAGCTCATCTGCATTTGATCTGCCAACAGAGTTGTGCTTTTTAGCTACTGCAGTGCTAAGAGCACTGTGTTTAATTAATTGCAGTGGTGAAATACTTGTGAACAGTTCATTAGTAACTTATAAACAGGAGATTTTTAAATAGTCCAGTTTGAGGCTTGCATAGCTCAAAGCTGAAGCCAAGATACTCTGGTATTTTGACACATACTAATGTGAAAGTCGTCACTGAGCAGAAGTGTGAAGGAGGTAGGTTTCAGCATGGTTTAATGAAAAGGTAAAAGATAAATTTGTGGATTGATCTTAAAAACATGTATTCTGTGTTTGCTTTGCTGCAGCCATATCAAAATACGAGACTTTTGGCTTTAAGGTCGCAGTGATTGCCTCCATTGTGAGCTGTGCTGTCATTCTGCTGATGTCCATGGCTTTCTTAACTTGCTGTCTGATCAAGTGTGTGAAGAAAAGTGAGAGGAGGAGAACTCAAAGGTATGTCAAGAAGACAGTTTTAATAACAGTGTAAGAGTGTACATCACACAGACCCCATTGCTGTGATAGCAGAGAGCTTCAAAGGATTTGCTGCTTGCAGCACTGCAATGATGTTAATTACTTTAAATCCTTAATTTGTAGGTCAGGCTTTAGGCATAGAAAGACTTGGAATTCTAGAATATTTAAGTACCTGATGTCTGTTAATATCAGATAACCTCAACGGGCCTGGGCAGATCTGGATTTATCCAGGATTATGCAGAAGCTGAACACACGGCATTCATGCACAGCATTTCTCTCCTCAAGTTATTGAGGATTGGCAGTGTTTCCCCTTCTTCTCTATTTCTTTCCTTTTTTCCTTTCTTTCTTTGAAGACTGCTGGGAAATTGAATCTCCCTGTGTCAGAGCCATCCAAGGCCTTCACCATCTGCAGAACGTCCTCAAATCTGTCGCAGCATGGGGCTGGAAGGACGGAGGATTTTGTCTTCTGGCTTGGAGCACAAATCAGTGGATTATAAACAGGAATAAGAAGAAGTCAAATTTTCAATCCAGTCCATTATAAAAACTCAATGTGGATAGTGTCAGCAGGAGCACATTTGTCTGTAGGCTGGAGCTGAGCTACTGTTGCTCACAAGAGCCCCCAGCCACAGTCACTGCTGCAGAAGGCTTTCCTTGGGAACTTCTGTTTCCCTCTCACTTCTCTTGCTAGTTATTCCCACCAGGCCCTCCAGTGGAGTGGAGGGAGACTGGGGAAGACAGTAGTGAAGGTTTCTATGCCGAGCTGTGCTTTATCTGAAGCTGCATGGGAACCAGCTGAAGGGGGAACTTCTGTCATTTGAAATCTGAGTGTAGCCAAAATAGAGATTTTCTGTTTCCCTTGAAAGAAGTTTTGAATCAAAAAATGAAAGTCCTTAGTGTCAATCATAATATTAGGTTTTTACTGGTAGCATGAAATAAGTTGCTTTGAAATGAAAGGTTGATTGACATTTTTGGGATTGCCACTTTTCTTTTTGATAAGACTATTCATATCAAAGTCCTTGTTTTTCATTTATTTTAAATGAAGTTTTGTAAAAATTAGCCCTTCCCATTATTGTGATTACTTGATATTTTTCTCTTACAAAAGAAAAGCCCTTCACACTGGACATTATGACCTGATTCTGTCATCAGGCAGTAAAATTATTCTTTTTGCTGAGAGCTTCTCCGTTCCCGGCTGCCCCTGTGCTCCTTTCCCTGTCTCGTGAAGGAGCTTCTCCATCCCATTGGCAACAGAGCGCAGCTCCAAGGAGAAACCTGGGGGCACTGCAGACATTGTGTGTCTTATCCCTTCTGTCAGAAGGAATTGAAGTAATGTACGAACTGTCCATGTCATGAGAGAAAAAGTAACATAATCCTGTGCGAAACTTGTCAGGTGCAGTGGCAGCATCTCTGTTGATGATGAAGGTGGAAAAGTGGATCGACTTCTAGATGCACAAAGCATTAATCTGGCAAAAAACTGCAGGGTTGATAACAATACAAAATGAGAACTCTTGCAGGCAAAATAGTGAAATAAGTGTCTCTTAGACAATATCTGAAAGACAAGGTGATCTTTACCTATGGAGCAGAGACAATGTCCCCACCTTGCCTGTCTGCTTCTTTTGGCTCTTTTAGTTGGTCACCTTAGAGATCACCTCTGCCTACAAATCTGCCTTGCAAGGTGTCTAATGATCTTTGAAGTGCCATCTGGTGTTTAATAGAATCATAGAATCATTAGGATTGGAAAAGAGCCTTAAGTCAAACTGTCAACACAGCACCACCACCATGTTCACAACTAAACTATGTCCCCAAATGCCACATCCACATGTGTTTTGAAGAGAGAAAGGACAAAGGCTGCTGAAAGTCCTCCCACCATTCAGCCTCCTCACAGATCTTGTCCCACTGAGGGAGTGTGGCTGCTGTTTTCTTTGGAAAGAGCAAGATTGCATCCCAAGAAGACAGAAATGGCACCAAAATTAGCATCGCAAACTCTCACAATTTAATCTTGTCCCATCAGCCAGTGAGGATGTCTGTGATTCTGTGGATCTTAGACTTATTTTAAAAACAAGAAAAAAATTGTGGATTTTTTTTTCTTGCCTCAGAGTTGCAGAGAGCAGCGTGAAAACAGCCCTGAGCGTTTCCAAAAGAGAATTCTGACAGTGAAGGAATATGCCCTGCACTTAGCAAAGGCAACAGTACCTGTCTCCTCCATTTTTAAGTCAGTATCTTTTCAACCTGCCTGGTGATTTTGGAAACCTTAGGAATAGCAGTGCTGAAAAAAGTCACAGAAAATAATTTTTTTCCTGAAATAATTTATTCCATAAAATGGAGATGGTCTGTAGTCTTTTCACACACAGGATGTGGCCTGATGTCACTGATGAAGGTCCATGAGAGCACTGACACATCATTCCACCTTATCTGACTTTTCTTATTACCCATAGTCTGAAAAAACGCTGAATCAAATAGACATAATTCTTGGAGGTTTGTTCCTTGGAACTATCCACTGGTGCTCATAAGAAAATTGCTCTCATTTTTTTGTTTGTTTGCTTGTTTTTGAGGAGTGCTGGACATTACTTAAAATAGCACTATTTTACAGAATAATATTTATGCTATTGAAGAACTTCCTATCTTAAAGTGTTATTTAAATCTCTACAAGTTTGGCTTACACATGAAGTTCAGCACGTGTTTAAGTGCTTTCTTCAATAAACCTGGAATTAGATTTAAACTCTAGAGAGTCAGGTCTGTGGTCAGATAACAGCTCAGCTATTATATACAGCCATATATCACAATACTGTGTTCTACTGCTTGGTGTGTTCACAGAGATATGCAGCTGTGGTACCACCTAAGAACTGAAGAACTAGAGCACATGCAAGCTGCCTACTTTGGTTTTAAGGGAAGAAACAGTAACAACAACAATAAGAAACTCAGGACTACATCTGTATTTGATGACGTGACTCACATGGCATATGATAACCAAGGCTTCTACAGGTAAGGCTGTTAAAATATAGTAGGTTTGAATGAGTTTGTCGAACAAATTTTAGAAAGAGGATTCCTTGAAAATGCATTTTAAAGGGAGGCCCCTGAAGAGGACATGATGCCCGTGGGTTGTCAGGGCTTGTCCTTGAACTTGGCTGTTTTGTGGGGAATTGATGTTGTCAAAAGGTGAGACAGCAGAGGATTGAGTGTGACCTCTCCTCTTACAGCTGCTTCCTTCCCCAGGAGTGTCTGGTTGAGCCCGGTCTACAGGGGAGGTTGCACCAGATTAGCTAGAGAGAGGGTTTTAGTTGGATTTGTTAAACTGATGCTAAACTGCAGCAGGGAAGTCCCTGCTCTGTATTGGTCACTGGGATCAAGGTGCAACTTGCCTTCCCTTAGGAGCCTTGGGAGTGCAGGCAGCCTGGGACACCTGGGGCTGCAGGAGGGCTCAAGGTGAGCATCAAGCATCGCCATTCATCCCACAGTGAGCAGGAAAGCTCCTCTGAGAGCTGTTTGGTTATCAGGGGGTGCAGCACAAGAACAACAGGATCCTCATCCCCAAGGCAGTGAGAATTCCAGTGTGGGAACCCTGACTCTGGGATAGGCCAAAGACTCACTGGAATAAAGTGCATCACATACTGTGGGCGCATGGATGGTGAGCACAGGATTTCTTTGTGCTTGTTCAAAATCATCTCTGAGTGTGTCCAAGTGTGTTACACTGACTGTGATGGTGCCAACAGAAGAAAAACAGGAAAATGAATATGTCTAAAATCTAGTCATTGTTTTGCTAATACTGTTTGTATAAACACACGTCATTGTGTCTTTTACCCTCTCTGGGTTCTGCTTCGTTGAAGTATACAATAATGTACTGCACAGTCCTTGTTTGCTTTTAATTCACTGCTCACCTGTACAGCCTTTCTGTACAGCACTATCAGGGATTTCTAGTGCTTACCTGCAGAAAACAATCTTATGCACCCTTGAAGAAGACTCTCTTCAGTATATCTTAATTTATTTTAGACTAGAAAAGCATGTAGGTCATGCTACTTTTCAGACTTAATTGAATAGATTTAGAGATTAATATTTTGATTCAGTACTTTAGGATCAAAATACTGTAAGAAGGGATAAAATAAAAAGCCAATTCTTTCAGGTAAGGCAATGTAAAATAAAAACTCCTTTCAGGCAGGTAAGGTATTTGTTAAGGTTTACAGACAAATTTAGGATTAAGAAACTGATCAGTTAAAGCGGCGCCTTAGTATGCTGACAAGATAATTTTGGCTGCAATGAGGTGACATGATGTGGGTGCAGAATGCTGATGTGTAGAAGTTATAAATAACAGAGAAGCCCAGCTGTGTGACAGTAGGGGCTCCACTGTGCTGTTCTGGACCTGTCTGCCACAAAACGAGAACTTTTTCACCTCGTGTTTGAAGCACAGAACAAACACCATGAATACGTTGTTTTGCAGGGAAACATTGAATTTTAGTGACAACTACTTTAATTATAATGAACCTCATTCTGACTGCTTTGCTGCTTGAACAAATTGCTTTAAAATGATAAGAAATATGTGTACAAAAACCCGGGATCAGTCACTGCTGATGCCACTTCTTTCATTTGGAGGTAAGGAATCATAATGAGGATGAACATACCAATTTTTAGCAGAAGGTCTTATATGCATTTACAGCATATCTGCTCTCTTAAATTATTGAAAACACTAAATAATGTTGAGCAGGGAAAAACAAGTTACAGATCATGGTGCTGCTGGGAGGGAGATGTTTCCCCAGTGTTGCTTCTCAGAAGTCCAGAGCAGCAGAGATAGCAGCCTGCTCTGTGGTGCAGAGGATTTGAGCCAGATTAGCTGGAAAAAAGGGTCTGTGTCTAGGGAAGGGAGATTAGCCACAGCCCTGGGCCACATAGTTAGAGGAGAGCAATGTCCATGAGCCTCCAAAGCAGTCCCCAGGAGGATTTCTGGGCAGAGGGCTTGTCAACATGTTGGGAATGGCCCTCACAGCCTGACTGCAGGATGTACCAGGATATGTTATTTTTGAGCCAATTATTTTCTGACAAAGAATAATACCTGACCCTGCAGTAAATTTTCTATGGAGTACTTGCTTGGGCACCCACCGCCCGAGACAAACAGTCCTCTGCCATTCCAGCAAGCAGCCATGTGGGAGAGCTTGGATCAGGCAGCAGCCCAAGCAGGCAGGTTGTCCTCTGCCCCGTGACAGGCACAGGGAAAAATACCAGTAAAGAGAAACTTAAGGGCAGCTGTCCTTCCTCTGTGCCAGCTGCTGGTAATGTTTGAGAGCTGGAGGTGAAGGTCACTGAGGGTTATATTAAAGAAATGGGTGTCCAAAAGAAGAGTGGGGTCAGCTTAACGCCAGCAGGGGCTACTCGCACCCACTGCTCAGGGTCAGCTGTAGCTGCTCCCCAGGTGAAGGTGTTCCAGGTATTGACAAGTGATCTTTCTGTGAAGAATTTTTTCCCAATATCCAACCTAAACCTTCCCCAAACTGACAGAGCTTAAAAACTGCCTTCAGTTTTCAGCAAGCAGGCAAAGCTTCATAGTAAACTAGTGCAACAGCCTCAGCAGAGCTGCTGCTCTAGGAAAACAGGTTTAAAATACAGGGTGAGGAAATGCAAGTAAGCAATTGTTCTGATAAACATCACTGCCAGTTTTTAAATCTGTAAAGAATTATCCTGTCCTGCTGTAATGTACATCAATTAAATTTTAAGCATGCAGGGAGGGGGCTGTCTTGTGCTTGTTTAAGTAGTTTGTAGCGTTTTCACTTGTTTTTTAAATGAAAGCCATCAGTTCTATAAAAAACACAAGGAAATGCAAGTGTTCTGTAGCAGAAATGGGAACCTGAATCCAATTGGAACCACTTTTAGTCTGGCGAAATACGCACAAACTAGTGTAACATTGTGAGAGCAAACAGCAAACCCTTCTGGCATGAGGAGACATTAAAGAACCAGGCCACTCCTCTTTTGGAACCTATTTATGTACCAGCATGTGTAGAAGATACCGCCCCAGGAGAAGCACAGATAGCCAGTGTAAAGAAAACACTGAGAGAGCTCATTTCACCTTGTATCAGCTTCCTAGTGATGGTCAGAAATAGCCACACCTTGGCTCTGTTGCTTTGCTGTTCAGCGTGAAAGTCCTGTAACCTGTCCTGGAATAGATATTCCCTTTTCATAAGGGAGAATTGATGATCCAGCATTTTCCACACTCAGGAGAACTGAATGTAGCTGTACAGTAACTACTTTTCATTCTCTGTCAGCTAAGATGACAGCCAGAAAAAAAATAGTCCAGCTCAAAAATACAATCTAAAGAGAATCAAAGAAATTTGGTGTGGTTTTTTGTCTAGTGTGGAAGCATTTGGAAGAAGTTAGGCATTCCAAATTTGGACTGTTTAGAGGTGAATTATTTTTCACAGCTCTAGGCCAAGTTATAAAACATTCTCTATGAAGTAGCTGATCTGACTGCAGGAGCAAGTCAAATGGAAAAGCCCATGTCTCAGCAGGCCTAAAGTCCTCCTTTCAGCTATTCACACAGCTGGAGCATATTACCAAGAAGAAAAAATCCTTCTGCAGAGAAGCAGGCTGATATGTTCTCTCACAGAAGATATTTTTAGTAGCTGAAATTTTTGTACCGGAGCTCTTTCTGACTACAGGATGCTTTACCGTTGTACCGGGCAAAATGCAAGTAAGGGCAGTCCAACAACAAATAATTCCAAGTGAAAAGGTTTTGTAGAAAACCCCAAAGCCAGGATGCTATTAGGAGAGGCAGCTCAGCATTTTCAGTCAGTCCAAGAAGTCACTTGCACAGTTGGTGAGATTAGCCCATGGCTTTCACCTCTGCAGTAAAATAAAATAAAGTTTTCTTTTCCTCTTTGATTTAGTGGCTATATAGTGGAAATTTTCAACTATCTTGTGGAAGGGGTTGTGAGGAAGGCCCAAATTAGAAATTCGTGTTGCTCTAAAAAATGATGATGTCCCCCCAGCCTTGCTGAGGAGCACATCTGTGAGCAAAGGGACCTTCTAGGATGGGGTGGGACACCTGGCTACATTCCTGCCTTGCCCTCTGTCCCCTCGAGGGAGCTTTCCCAGCTCTTTGCCTGCTGAACACCTAAGGAGAAGAGATTAAAAAGCTGAAGGATATGATGCCCTTCTATTAGTAGGGTGGTGTGGTGTGGATTTACCACTGTGAAAGGGAACAACACTTGGAGAAATACCCATGTTGTGAGACAAACTGCCATAAAGCTTAATGGAAAATGTCAGTAGAACAAGAAAAGTGCACCAGGACACCTGGAATGACTGCCAGTAGATGCATCAGTGGGACAATTAAGGTGGCAAATCATTTTCTACAACAGTGACAGTGCAAGATTGTCCTGGGAAAACTGGTCTATGAGGGTTATGAAGGTCTATCACTGCTTATGAAGGTCAGCAGTGTCACCAGAGAGGCAAGCCCTTTGCTCCCCACAGAAGATCTGTGCATTTTCTGTTATGATCGGCCTCACGGTCAGAAGTTGCTGCTGTTTGCCAGCAGGCTGGGGCATGCAGAGCAATGCCTGAGGCTGTCGACACACATGGGACCATTGGCACAGTGTCCTTGAATGTCTGTGTGGGTGTGAATGTGTCTCCTGCTCAGCTACCACTGCAGTGAGGCACCTGTGGGCTGCTGCCAGGGCACAGGAAGGGGTGCAGGACCACTCATCACTGTGGGGTTTAATACTGCACCACATAGAGCATCCAGTGAAAGGGCTGCAAAGGGCAAATGACCTGTTTGATACAACTGATGGAATTAATACAGTTCCCTACACGAAATATTTGATTGCATGGGACCAAGGACTGAAGGGGAGGAGACCCAGCATAGGAGAGGGACAGATTTCCTTTCCCTGTTTTTCCCCATGACTGGTCCAGCCTTGAGCTTCTCCATTCATGGAGTTCTTTTTTTTCCTCTTGTTTTTCCTGTGCTCTGTGTTCCCCACTGCCACCTTTTAGAAGCTCAGATCTTCCCAGTACCTTTTGACATGCAGGTTTCAAAGAAAGCTGAGACAGGGGAAGCGAGCTGTGGTTTCACCTTGGGGCCCTGTTAGAAGGGTAGGATAAACTGGCTTTTAAGTTACACCCATTTCTGAATTTCAATCTTAATTGTCATCACAAGAGCTCGAAGGGGGCATGTACAGCAACATGTGCTTTCAATAGAGCTGCTATTATTGTTTTCATAATGCTTTCATGATTTCCCCAGGGTCTTGTACAAAGCCACCAGGCATACAGCAACAAAAAAATCCCCTCCCATCCTCCAGTATAAAAGCTGTTTTGAGAGGCAGTGCCAGGACCAGGCAGCTTTGTGGCCGCGTTCTCACACGTCTCGGATGTCCCGTTAACAGTGTTTTCCCTCCAGCAAGGAACAGCTCTCAAGTCACACAGAAAAATATTCTTGTGAATCCTCTAAACCCCACTGACAAATGCTGTGATGGCTGTTCTTCTCCCCTGATGGGAGCTCCAAATTTTATCTGTCAGATAAAGGCTGTCCTTGTCAAATGCATCATGCACTTAGCTGTGCAGCACCCAGGGCAGGTTTATAGTGCCAGGTAAGGTTGCAGAGAAGGGTTCCGATCCTCTTGCTGTGATGTTTTGGAGTAGCCCAGCTGGGAACTGGAGTTAAGGAAAGTTGAAGCGCTTGAGAAAACAGTCACACTTATTCAGGACAAAGTACAGAGCTTCCAAGGATGAGAGAGCAAACTGAAGATGGTGTCCGACTGAAGGCCATGCACACAGAGCAAAGCCCACTGCGTGCACAGCTGTGTGTCCCTTGGTGACACTGCAACCCTCTTAATAGCTCTTCTCATCCTCTGCTGAGGTGAAACCCCACTGGCTTCACTGTCCCTCTGATGTCCTCAGGGTTTGATCTGTTGCAGGGAAGAGAGGTGCCTACTGTCTCATCCTACACTTACAGAATCACAGAATCATGGAATGGTTTGGATGGAAAGGGGCCTTAAAGACTATCCCGTTCCACCCCTCGCCATGGGCAGGGGCACCTTCCACTATCCTAGATTGCTCCAAGCCCATCCAGCCTGGCCTTGGACACTTCAGGGATGGGGCAGCCACAGCTGCTCTGAGCAACCTGCGCCGGCAGAAGTCAATGTAATCTTAATAGTTCCCAAAATGGGAGGAACAGGTTGCTAAACCAGGACTACAGTTCTCCTCCAAGTACAGTTCTAGCCAGTTTGGGTTCCTGAGTTGGTGGTGGACTATGGGTAATTGCAGTGTTTCACAACATAGAGCTTTATAGAGGAAAACATCAGAGTGGGATGGATTCTGCCCAGGTGAACTGTATTTATTGTTCTATAACCAGAATATCTAGACTTGAGCTATAATCCTGGCAGGGCAATTTGCAGAAACCGTTTTTTTCAAAGGTTGTTTTGCTGGCCCATGCAAAACTTTATTCCAGTTCTTCTCTGGGTATATACTGCTTTGATTTGATTTTTATTTTGACCTTTGACTACCACCTCAAGAAGATGGAACTGAGTTCCTTATACTATAAAAAAAAAATGCACAACAGCAAGTATCTCAGAAGATTTTCTTTTGGCAGTGAAGTGTGCAGCATTACTCCATGTAGCTTCTGTTCCCTGCTGGCAGGTCACAGGGGTGCTCACTGCTCAGTTGGTGCCCAGCAAAAAGGTACGTGAGGTCTTGTTGAGGCCCCAAGATTAAAAGGCATAGTTAAAACATTACAAGTCAGTACAACTTGGGTGAAGTTACCAGGCTGGTATTTTGAAGAGTTTGTTGTCTGAATTATAGCTGGGTAAATTCTGCTCGTCTGAGCACCTACTTTGTGAGTATGTGCAGACTATGCTGATACAGTGTCCTCTCACAGTGGTGTTTTAAGATGCCTTTACACTATCTGACTGTAGCTCATGCCCCCACTAGTTTTGTAATGCAGTTTTCCAGTGAAGGGCAAGATTTATTCTCCTTTGCAGGAGCGAGGTACCCGCAGCATACATACTCTGTATCAGGAGAGCAAGACTTGAGCTATTTGGGTTTATTTTCTGTTATTCCCCTGTGGTTCCTCTGTGTATGCACATTTTGTGTGTGAGCATTTCTGCTGGCTTCTGCAGCTGATAATTGCAGAACACAGCTTCTGTTTCCTGGCCAGCTTTTCAGGTGTGAAAGAGTAAGACTGTGCTGTCCTGGATGGGGGTATGCAGGCTGCTGCCTTCAGAGGCCCACATGAGGTTCAGAGGAAGCTGGAGGAGCCACATGAGCTGACTCATCTGCAGTGAATGTGGGGCAGGAGCCCTCAGCCTTCGCCCTGCCTGCACAAGCTGCTGTGCCACGGCCGATGTTTTACAAAAGCTCCCACGCTCAGGCTGCAGTAAACTGGCATTTTCCCCAAAGGGCTGTGACTTGTCTGGTCACAGACCGTGCGCAGAAAGCCCCCTGCATCCATCATGCCTCTTGCAGCAGAGTTCAGAACGAGCATCCTCCCGTGCTCCTGAACTAGGGGTGCGTGATTTACTGAGCATCTTTTCAGAAACTCTTCCATCGCCATCTGCCGCTGCTGCTACTCTGCCCACACCATCCGCTGCTGGGGTGTGGCTGTCTGGGGCAGTGGCCGGGGTGGCTACCCCACAGCTGGGCAAACTCTTCCCTCCTGATGGGGAGAGGTGGGCAGTAGGAGGGATCAGAGACTGCCAGTGCTGCAAACACAGAGTCTCAGCCTGTGGTCCCTTTGGAGAAGGCCTGGCAGCAGCCAGGGTGGGCAGCCAAGGGCCGATGTGACCGCTGGCAGCTCTGCAAATATCACCTCTAATCCCACTGAGCACAGCTGGCTCTTGTGCTCCCAGCAGTGCTCCACTAACCAAGCAAGGATGTTTCTTCTGCATCAGGCTCAGCATCCAAATGTTCCCGGTCACACTCTGCAGATAGCATAGCACTGCGTTGAAGCTGGGGACTCATTTGATGGCAAGCAAACAAATAGCATCTGCCCCAAGCCCAAATAAAACCAACCTCACAAGTCTTTGCAAAGTCTGCATCAGCTTTTACAGAGATACAATTATTTGCCCCACTGCTACCAACTGGTTTTGATGCTGGGAGAAGCAACTCCTTATGTTACAGCACGAGTCATTTGTGAAACGCCTGATGTGCAAATGAAATGGATTAGGAAATTCTGTACCTTCACCAGAATTAATGAAACAGAAATAACTTTTCCTGCTGTGCTTACAGGTTCCAGGAAGAGTGGACTCGGGATGTCATAGTTCCTGGGTGTTGCAAAGACAACAATCAGCTGCTGAAGGCAGGCAAGAGCAGTGGTGCACCTGGGACACACGGGGTACCGAGGCACAACACTGCGATGCAGACGGTGAACTCAATACACGTTGTTGAAGTCTACAGTCAGAAGGATAGTTACAACAAACCAAGCTGCCAGATACCTGGATAGCTGGTGTCTGAAATGCAACTGCTTCTCTGGACCAAAATGAAATTTTGATAGAAATATGTGCCTTAAAGACAACATAGAAAGTTCATTATTCATAAGAATTGTAAGTTTTCTATATTCCAAGATGGTTATTTAACAGAAATGCTTCAAGGTCGGATACAAATAAAGAGATGAATGTTGGGGCTGTCAATCCATAGCTGTTCGCTGCGGTTTGCTGTGCAGTGTGACCATGGCAAAAGCATAATGTCCTTCTGTACAGCTAGAGAGGTGGTACCCAGTTTGTATATTTGCCTCCTGTGGAGTTGCTGATAATACTTACACGCCCCTCAGATTCCACTCTTCTCTGAACCAGTGGGTTTTGTAAGAATTTCAGAAAGAAAAGTCCCCCATATTTTTACAAAGTAGCATGATAGAACTACAAAAAAATTTGGTTTTAATTAAATGCCCCATTGTTTTGTATCAGGAAGGTCTTTAATTCGTCTGCTGTGTGTTTAGAGACCATGTGAGATTGAGTGCAGGAAAGGCCCATCTCCAGGTCTGCCAGCCTGTTGGAGAGGAGATGGCACATGGAGGGATGTGGTGTCGTGCTGTGGCACAGGACACCTTGGGGCCCACGCCAGTGACCTTCTGCAGCTTCTACAAGTGTCCCAGTGCAAGAGCAGCTGGTGTGCAGGTGGGGACAGCGGTGCAGCCTTCGTGGAGCAGCCAGCTCGGGATTGCTGCAGCATCGTCCCTGAGAGCTCTCTAAATAAAGGGCTGAGGTAGCTTTTGAAAGCCTGCCTTCTTTTCCTGTTGTTAATCTGTTCATCGTGTGAGGAAGCAAGGTGGGTTTTTTTCCTTGTTTTGTCCCTTTTGAATAGTTAAATAACTGTTACAGCTCTTTTTCTACTGTTTATATGCAAATAGATGTGTATCCTACTTAGAGTATAGTTATTTTTGTTCAAGTTGAAGCTTTATTTAATACTGTCATCAGCTGTTAAATGGGTATCATCACATCCCTCTCATGGGTGGAAGCATGACCTTATAGCTGTAGTGATTGTTTTATGGTATATCCCCTTGGTACAAATCAGGTATCCTCTCATGATCTGCAGTTCTGAAGCTTCAGTTTTGAAATTCAAATTACTGTAGCTTGCTGGCAAGCCTAGAAATGCCCTCTTCTATCCTGGCCGTACTCTGCAGAGATCAGAAACATGTGCTTGAAATTCAATAACATGGAAGTTGCAGCAAAAGAGCTTTTTTCTTATTTCTAATAAGCTCAGTTCTACTGTACATTACACCAAGGTGCACCCTGCAACACACCCTTGGTATGGGCTGCAAAAAGGAGAATGGATGTACTTCCCACCATTCCACCTGATTAAGTTCTCAATTCATCCAATTATACTACCCAGCGTTTATCAGGAAATAGTTATGCTGTGAACTATTTTGCCTGCAGTTTTCAGTCCCCTGTCAGACCCAGATAGCTTCTGTACCCAGCAGTGTGGGCAGCAGGTCAAGGGAGGTGGTTCTGTCCCTCTGCTCTGCTCTGGGGGGACCTCATCTGAAGCTCTGTGTCCTGCTCTGGGGCCCCAGCATAGGAAGGACGTGGAGCTGCTGGAGAGAGTCCAGAGGAGGCCACAGAGGTGCTCCAAGGAGAGCTCAGAGCCCCTTCCAGGGCCTAAAGGGGCTCCAGGAGAGCTGGAGAGGGACTTGAGACAAGGGGAATGGCTTCCCACTGCCAGAGGGCAGGGTTAGATGAGATACAGGAAAGAAATTCTTGGCTGTGAGGGTGGTGAGGCCCTGGCACAGGGTGCCCAGAGAAGCTGTGGCTGCCCCTGGATCCCTGGAAGTGTCCCAGGCCAGTTTTGACGGGGCTTGGAGCACCCTGGGATAGTGGAAGGTGTCCCTGCCCATGGCAGGGGGTGGATGAGATGGACTTTAAGGTCCTTTCCAGCCCAAACCATTCTGTGATTCTATGGTTCTATGTGCTCTTGCATCCCATGTGTGGCATTTTCTTTGGGCTAGGCCTGGGGCTGGCACCATCTCTGTTGCCTGTCCCATCAGCTGCAGCTGTGCCAGGCAGCTCCAGAAAGTTTTTAAGAAGATGTGTTATAAAGTCCGCGGAAGTGTGGAACAAATGGTTAAACAATTCTTTCACAAAGAAGATACATCTCAACCTAGGATTAAACAGAGTTATAGGCATGGGAGGGAGGTGTTCTGTCCTGCTGGCAATATTATGCTTAAGGTACACGTGTGAAGGGTGGCCAAGATATCCTTGATCCTGCATCTCTGCAGCTCCTTTGAATTTCCTTCCTCTTCCCATCTCTATGATTATGTTCACTGAATTTCATGATTTAGTTCCCTGGTGTTTTAATTTTATTATGTAGCTTTAAAATGCAATAATATGACTGCAAGTGAAATAAATTCCCTGTTGGGGTGTTTGGGTCAGCACTTCATGCGAGCAGACAGCCTGGCTCCTGTTCTACACGAGGCAAAGCTGAGTAATGTTGGATGGGACAAAGTGCCCCCGTGAGCTGCCAGGGATGCTGGCAGCCCTGGGAAGCACCACAGAAGGCAGGTAAATTCACTGTCCCTGTACCAGAGCACTACATGACTTATCATTTATTTGGGCATCTAATGCAAGAGGCAGCAAAGTTACACCAAGATAAGGAAGCAACACCCAAACTGTTTGTATAAGATTTGTGGCTCGGCTCCCTCTGGGACTGTGCTTAGTTCTGATGGCTGCACCCCCTGGAGTTAGCTTTACTGCTCAGGCAAACAGAATTTATTGTCAGAAGGGAAATAAGTGCTGTGCAGGAAGGAGATGAAAGCAGCTGAGACTCTAAAATAGACATTTAAAACCTTGTAACCCTTAAATGTGTGCCAGCCAGTGGTTCCAGCTGGGTTCAGTCTCCTATTTCTGCTACAGAACACTTGCATTTCCTTGTGTATTTTATGAAACTGATGGCTTGCACACTGCTCACAGAAGTGTTTCCCACAGGACATATGTTGTATCTATGAGCTGGAGTCTGCAGTGGCTTCTAGCCCATGCCCTGTACTGGCCTTTACTTCACCCAGGCTGTGGGTTCCATGCTGGCTGCACACCATCCTCTCCATCATTCCTGGCTCTGGCGGTTAGAGGAGGCCCGGAGCTGGCACAGGGATGACTTCCATGTGAGGACATGTACCCAAAGTGGCTTTGTGCCCTTCCCAGAGCTCTGCAGAATGTCAGTTCGCCAAATCTGTCAACTGTTTATTTACACACCTATTTTAAGGGGAGGATGCTCTAACAGCTTTATTTGCTTCCTGTCTTCAAAGAATTCAATTGTTTGGTGTTTTTTTTAATAATTAGTTGAGTATTTTTTCTCATGTGTAAAATTTGATTTGTGCTTTACAAGGGATCAGATAGGGAGCCAAGTGCAGTATTGAAGGTGTTTGTGAAGCTGGCTGTTCGTTGTCCCATGTACAACCCAACACAGAATCTGTGCAATATTTATCAGAACTATTTGTGATCAGTATACACGGACCTATTCTACATGCCCATTTTTCCCTTGTGCCAGGAACAAGAGATACACAATTTTTCCATTATCTGCATCATCTTGTTTTACTAATGCTGTTAAAATTTCCAAGGATAGCATGTCGTAGAGCAGAATCAGGGGTGTGTAATTCAGCAGGTAAATACACAGGAAGTTAAAACTGACCAGGGATTTCCAGACCTGTGGATGCTCCAGGCTATCATAGCTGAAATGGACCCCCAGGGATCATGGGGTCCAATCCGTGGCCCTGCACAGACACCCCAACAGTCCTACCCTGTGCATCCCTGAAAGTGTTGTCCAAATGCTCCTGGAGCTCTGGCAGCCTCGGGGCTGTGACCATTCCCTGGGAAGCCTCTTCAGTTCCTGACCACCCTCTGGGGGAAGATGATTTCATCCAAGTCAGTTCTGTTCCCATTTCACAGTTTGGCTTAACTGGTTGGGAATAAAGAGCTGGGAATTTGCAGCACAGCTTCTGCCTTTGTGTTTGGAGTCAGAGAACTTTTTTCTTCATCTCATTCTAACCAACAAAGTAATCATGCCAATAACACTACTCTGACTATATAAATAAGACTAGAAAATAACCCATTTTATATGGAAAGCAACTCTAGAAATTATTAGCACACACACACAAAGCCTTCATAACTTTGAGTAAACAAACATCTTGGTTTTCAGAGCTAATTGCACGTCCCCTAAAATCACCAGCAAATTGCTGCTGACTCCCAGGCGCAGAGGAGCAGCCGCCGTCGCTCCCGGCGGAGCTCTGCCGGCTGTCACAGCCGGACTCGCTCCCTCCCTGTTTACTTTCGCTTCTCCAAGTCGCCCGTGACCTCTGCTTATCCCGGCAAGGAGGACTGCACTGCGGCCGCCCCGCGTGGGACGTGTGCCGGGCACGGCACACACCCACCCCTGAAACCGATGGATGATGCTCTACAGAAGCTGTAAGTGCACATTTGTAACGAGGAATTTGGGCAAAACAATGGTCTGAAAGGTGCAAATCTGTGGGAACAGAAGTGCAGAGCCAGAGGGGCAGTGGCTCTGACGGGAGTGGCCAGCCCGTCACTGCCTTCACATTTTTTTTCCCTTCCTAGAGCTTGTTTTTGTAAATTATTGACTAAAACTTGCTGAAGGGAGCCTAGTGCGCAATCTGAGATTTTAAGAAATATTTTATTGTATTTTCTTAAATACAAAGAAAGACTTTGTTAGAGGAACTGCTTGCACTATCTGGATTCAATTTGTTGCTAAAGAGATTCAGTCCTCTGGCGGTGGGAAAATAACGAAGCGTATTGTGATTCAGCAGTTAACAGATAAAACGCTACATGATGGTGTTGCCAGGACAAGGGTGATATTTAGTAAGTCAAATACTTCACTCAAATAAACAAATGGGTCGGTTTAGAGGGGGGAAGCAGCACTGGCTTTTGAGATTAGCTAACCAGGAAATCAGTCTGCTGGGAAATAAAACGTTGTTGTGCAGGTCACTTTGCTTGGCCACTAAATTCGGAGGCAGAACTCTGAAATGAATCAGAGTTTTGGAAAGGTCTTGGGCTCTGTCAGGAAGCGGGGGCTTCGCAGCGTGCCGCTCGCCCCGGGAGCGGTTTGAAGTCCGCGTTTCTCGCCTCGCTGTTCGCGTACATCGCTGTGACAGCGACCGGGATGCGGCTTCCACATCCGGCTGCGCCCTGTGGATGTCCCGGAGCGCACCAGGGCAGGGCACTCGGCGCTCGGGGCCCGGCCCCGGCCAGGGCCCTGCCTCGCGGGGAGCGCGGCCGTGGCGGAGGCCTCTGCCGCGGCCGTGTGGCTCCCCAAGGACCTGTCTGTCCAAGGCAGACCCAACAGCGATCCTGCTGCAGAAGTCTTGCGTGCCACCGGCATGAGGAGGAGATATGTTTAACCTCTGCTTCTTGTGTATTTATCTGAGTCTGTAGGACAAAAATATCTCCCGGCAGTGTGGCACTGTGCATCGCAGCATTCCCGAGGGATTGATTTTCACTTCCACTTCACTCACCGTGCTTGGAAACACATTTAGATTTATATTAGAGATTTCAGTCCATGTCACACTAAGATGACCAGGTTTTCTGTTTAGTGGTTTAGATTCCAGTAGTTTACTAAAAGTTTTTAAATTTAGAATTTCTAAAATTTCTAAAAGTTTCCAGGGAAACTTTGTAGCAGAGCACAAAGTGCAGTGAATTCACAGAGGTATAAAAGGGTCATAAAAACAAATCCTCAGCATAGCATTCCCCCACTGCTTCTTAATATTAGGCAACCCCTCTTGCTGTAATGTTTTGATATACGAAAGTTTTAATATATGAAAGTGAATCGTAGAAGACAAGAATGGTTTGGGTTGGAAGGGACCTTAAAGATCATCTTGTTCCAAGCCCCTGCCATGGGCAGGGGCACTTTCCACTGCGCCAGGTAGCTCAGCTCCAACCAAAATAGTCTTAAAAATATATGACAAAAGGAGTTACAAAATACCAAGTTCCTTTCCACAAGGTTCCTGTTTCTTTACTAAAATACATTGCCGAAATCACACCAATACAGGCGTGATCAAGGTCTCCGTGTGCAACAATAATAATTAAAAAACTTATCTTCATGCTGTTAGGAAGATCTGGATTCCAGAGGGTAAATACAATAAACTCAGGATGTTTATACTCTGCTGATCTTCTCAAGGATATGCACCATGAATGTCACAGCATTTGACAATACAAAAACTATTTCCGTGAAGTGTTTTCCCCATGTTCTTGCAGTTTCCAGAGATGAAGCTGCTTTGTTGTGTACAGAGGTATAGATCAACATGTTAAAGAGTAAGCGTGGAGCTGCAGGTATTTCGTTTGTTAATGGAGGTGCATTAAATTGTGTGAGATGCAGCAGTTGTGGCTGTGGTCACTGGGGAGGTCTCCATGATGAGCTCCTTGCATCGTGTTGGGGCACAGGGTGGGACACCATGTTCTTGAGAGAGCTGTGCCACACTAGGAACTGCACCTTGGCAGGGAAGGCCAGACTCTGAAAGCAAAGGTGACAGTAGCAGAGAGAGAAGTGATCCAGAAGAAAGCATCGGGGCTGCCTGGGTAACTCTGCCGGTCAAAATGCTGCCCCGGGACTAGTCCGGGTGTGCCCAGGTGTGCTCCAGGGCTGTGCTGGGTGTAACACCACTCCCCCCGTGATACCTCGAAGTAGTGGCTCTCACAAACATCCACAGATTTGCTTGTAGTTTTTCCCTCATGAAGTTAAATATCCCAATTAATTAGATGCTTCACTGCAACCTTTTCTATGAGAGAAGTTGTCCCTGCTCGTTGGACTTGAGTCACTACCTGGCCAATGTACCTTATGTGTCCAGCTGCACTTAAAAGGCCTGCTGTGCTGCAGAACAAGGAAAATATAAGTTCTACATGCATATTGTGAAGATGTTGACATAGTATTTTGGACAGTGAAATTACTTCTGGAAAAGGAGATTGCGGCTTTACTAATTATGCATTAATTGTTTAAAACTCATCGCTGTGCAAGTCTAAATTCATGCTTCTGCACTGGACGGCCTGGTGAGCACAGACATTTTGAGAACTGTTTTACTCGCAGCTATCAAGGCGACGGGAAACCCGGGTGTGGGCTCAAGGGGGCTCAAGAGTGCCCGCCCTGGTACCGCCCTGGTACCGCCCCGGCCGCCGGCGCCCCCTGCGCTCCCTTCCCCCGGCTCCGCGCTTCCCCCCCGCGCCGCCTCCGCGCCCGGGAGGCGGTGCCCAGCGCCGGCCGCCCCACC
>VZTD01001654.1:256328-333237 GCA_013397725.1 Rhagologus leucostigma
GGGGTCCCCGCACGGCCGGGCCGCTGTGACAGCGCGGGCAGGGCTGGGCTGGGCGCGGGGTTCGGGGCAGCGGGGGCGTGCGGAGCCCCAGCCTGCTGTGTCCAGCTGTAGCTGGGCAGTGGCACGTCTCACACCCTGGCACACTGGCTGCATGTTGCGTGGCAGCGAAATCTGCTGTTTACCCCCAGCCTCCATCCAGCTCCCTGGGATTGTGCCTTTGCAACCGAGGAGCACACAGGCTACCCTGGTGACTCGAGGGTCCTGTTGTTTTAGCCATCGTATGGAGCTTGGAGGACTGGGACTGTGTGTAACCTTAATGTCACACTCCAGTGTCAAATGTTTTTTATTATTTTGCTCGCTGCAATTTTGCTACGTTTTCCTCTTCTGTTTTTAAAAGATATTTCAAGTAAAAATGATTTACTGAAGTCTACAATTCCCTGACAGGAGGGTGTAGCCAGGTGGGTGTCAGTCTCCTCCCAAGCACCAAGCGACAAGATGAGAGGTAATGGCCTCAGGTTGCACCAGAGGAGGTTTAGGTTGGATATTAAGGAAAATTTGTTCGTTGAAAGGGTTGCCCAGGCCCGGTACAGGCTCCCCAGGGCAGTGGTGGAATCACCATCCCTGGAAATGTTCAAAAAATGTGTGAATGTGGCACTCCAGGACATGGTTTAGCGCTAAACATGGTGATGCTGGATTGATGGTTGGACTCAATAATCCTAAGGTTTTTTTCCAACCGGAATGATTCTATGATTCTCTTGATGTGCTGTCAGAGACTCTTGACTCCTGGTAACTTGCCAGTAGCACATAGCAGTGGGTGAGAGTAGCAGGGGAGGGCAGCATCTTGTTTTTCACTTCTCTATCGTCCTTCCAGCCCAAAGGAGCAGACCAGTTGCTCTTCATCGCAGGTGCATTGGGTAACCAGTGCCATCTGATAATCTCAGACCATTTCTCTGCAGCCAGACTCCTGAAATCCTTGGCATCCCTTTCTTGCACTCTCAAAAGGGAAAAGCCGAAACTAAATTACGCTATTGTTTTGTTGAGAGATACATTTTCCTCTCTTTCCTGGGATGCTTCTGAAAGGAGGTGTCATGGACACGTACAAATGGTTTGATCATCAGATCCAAACCTTCAAGGTTTTGGTTGCCAGCTTTCTGTATAATGTTTATGAAAATCATCCAGGAGTTTTACAGGAAGTAGCAGCTTGTGTTTGCACTGCACAGCAGACACCACTCAGGTTTCTGGAATGGATGTTTGCAAGTTGTGTGTATTACAGAGAATGTCAGAGAGCTGCGTTGGATTTTGTGTCTGTTGTATTTAAATTTATCTCCTTAATAATCCTGTCTGTTTGCTTGATAAACATAAGAGGGTTTCTAAGGGGAAAACAAACCAAAGATGAAACCATAATAAAGATACAGTGGTGTCAGAGACAGTGTCAAGAGTCCTTATGTAAATATTAGTGGAGTTATTAATTGGGAATGTGTACCTGCCCGAGGTTGGCAGCATTTATGCTCCCGGGGCCAAGGTGTGGATGAGAGTGCTTACGTGTTGCAGTGTGGCAAGGAAGGGCTGATCTCAGCCTACAAATTTGAAATGCAGCTGTATTTGTTCGTTTACTGTGATATATGTGAAGTGGCAGTGCAGCTCCTTGGGGCCCTGTGGCTTTATCCAGAAGGGCAGCGAAAGTGGATCATGGAGAAATGTATGCAGGGGATTGCGACAGACAAAATCCTGTTTGATGTTCCTTGTACAGAAAGCAACATGAGGTTTTTTATGCTAAGAATAGTTAAGCAGAACCAAAATTACAAAGGGGTTTTTGGCAACCAATATAACCTGAAAGTTCTGTTTTGTGTTGTGCCAGTGGCTAGTGACAGCTTTCAGGTACCACAGGCATATGGAGCAGGAGTGCAAAGGTTTGTCCAACATCCTGGCTGCTGCCAGGGTCTGGCATGTCCCTGCCTAGGTTAGGAATTGTCTCTGACAAACTCCCTGTGAACACTCTTGCTATTAAATCAAGAAGAACTTTAGAAAGGGTGTCCCTGTTACCCTGATGTTTTTTCTGCAGGTGCTGTAGCAGTCTGGCACCTTATGGTCATGTATGATAAGTTTTTTTATGAGCCTTGTTATTTCCAAGAGTAGAATCAGAGCATCCCATTGGATGGGAGAAGCATCTTGCAGGTGCCTTAAATGTCATAATCTGACTTCATAAGTGATAGAGAATTTATCTTCAGTGATTGATTAACTTTAGGGCTGTATTTGATTAAATATCCATCAGAGCTTGACTTCTAAACGCTTTAGAACCTTCTCCCTTTGGAAAGAGAGAGGCAGTAGGAGTGACCAGCCAGAAGTTCGAATTTGTGTTATTTCAAGTGGGTGGGTCTTTGAAAGTACGTGGCGATGTTGTGTTTTCCTGAGAGATAGTTCAGCTTTCTAATATTAGGTGGTGGTGATAATTTTATTTTAGCTATTTAATCACTAGTAGGAAAATGAAATTTATGGGATTTTAAAATGGCTTATTAATTAACTGCTGTGGTTTGTTCTGTGTGTTATTTTATCTCTAGATCAGTCGTATTGTCATCGGCTGCAGCATGACATGTATTTCCTTACAAGCACTAGCCGACTGAATGAGCAAGTGGTTGATAAAATTGTTCTTCAGCTTAACAGAGTCTATCCCCAAATTCTTACCAATGAAGAAGCAGAAAAGGTAATTTGATGAGTTTTGCTGTACCTCTGACTGTTGCATTGCTTCAGTGGGTCACTAACCCAGCTGGTTTCTTCCCGACACAACTCTTGGTGCCACTTGCAGTCAGTCTGCCTCACCTCCTGCTTGCTGACCAGTTGTATCTGGCATCTCATGTAAGAGGAGCAGTCACAGGGCTGGCATGTTCCCTGTGCCAAGTGGTCACGAGAGGGAACACTCTCTTCAGCAGCAGCTGAACGCCACGGTCCCTGCCATGACCAGGAGCACGCAATCGTACAGCCAGTCTGTGGGCAGGAGGGCACCCATCCTGTGACCACATGCCTGGCGTGCCTGTCTCCTCACGAGCTGGTGTGGAGTGGCACACCAGCTCATCTGTGCTGCATCCATCTCTGTCCACAAAATCATCTATATTAGCTCAATCAGTTTTGGTAACCAATTAATAATTTTAAGTACTGGTAGAGAAGTGGGGGTGTTAGTCTCACTAGTAAGTGTGGAGCTGTGGGAAGTGGATGGAGTTAGTAATATCTTGCAGTGGTGCCACCATGTATGGAGGAAGGCCACCCTCCCTGACACGAAGCTTTCAAAAATGGGTAGCTGTTTTTAGGGAGAAAGAACTTCTAAGCTTGTATGGAGACAAAGTCAGCTAAGAGCTTCCCCAGTCCTGCTCATAATAGTTTGTACTTGCCCTCTGCTGGCTTCATGTCTGCACAGGGTTTTGGCGTGTCAGTATTTTAGCAACATCAGGAAAAATAGGTCCAATTCTGCCATAATCAAACTCCATGGGGACAACTAATGTTTTGTGGTGTAGAGCAGTTAGATCATTAGCTGAGCTAGTCTTGCCTCTTCCCTCAAGAGCTTCCGAATAAATACATAAAGAATCTGTGGAACATGATTCGTGACTTCTGCACTTAGGCAGAAATGAACTGCTTTTTTATGGGTCCAGGCAAGTTTGTGTCAATTCTATTGTTTAGGAAGTTTATAATCTCAGCTGTATCTGGTAGACCCTGTGGGAATTCTGTCAGAATAGGGAGTGTTGTGTAAGATCTGTGGCATTCCTGTCCCCCTCAAGCAGGAATTGTTCCTAATTCAGTATGCTCCAAAGGTTATCCACTGTGCTGCTATGAAATATGATGCTTTGCTGAAAATGGCTTTGGATTTTTTCCAGATAAACTGAAATCAGTTTGATATGTAAGGCCAGAGATGCACTTTCCTTCTCTGTGTAAGGTCTCCTAATACTCATCACATTTAGCACTACAGAGGAAATATATTTTCTTCTGCAGCTGCTTGCCAACCTGAGTAATCGGAATTTGTGCCTGTTGAAGTGGGTACACAGCAGTTAATTGTGCTGGAAACAGTGAAAAACAATGAAATATATAATCTTGGGATGATGAACACTCCATTATTGGGAGTAGGATAAGCAGTATAAAGTGCCTTTTTGGGGATCATTACTAGGCAGCTAAGGGCAAACTTGAAAACATCAAATTTTATATGAAATTATAAGATTTGCTGAAATTTTCTATCTACAGCCGTCAGAATTAAACTGTAAAATAGCAAGTACTGTGTTAGCTTGGATGCAGGGAAGACATCAAACGCAGGGTGGCTTTCACTTGATCGGGATAGAAAAGAGCAGGAGGGGAGGTGGAGACAAATATACTCTCCATCAGACAGTGCAGACCAGATGGAGCTCAGTGCTGTGCAGTGCATGTATGTCCTTTTTAGGTTTCCCTTGGGTTTTTGGCCCATTCTTTTAGTAAATAGCAAAGAAGCTCCATAACTTTGCTCCCTGACGTAGTGATGTAAAATTGATCTCTCAATCTCTCTTTTGTTTTAATCTCTCTTCTGATGAGTACTTTTCTCTTACAGTTCAGGAATCCAAAGGCATCACTCCATACCAGACTCTCAGATCTGTTAAAACACCTCCAAAAGAAAGGAGACAGACACTGTCAGGAGTTTTACAGGGCTCTGCAGATCAATGCTGAACAGCTGTTTAATGACCTGCCAAGCAGGAAAATCTTGAGTAAGTTGATTTGTAAGTTGATTGAGTTGTGGATTTCCTCACCAGTGTAAAACGTCATTTCAGATGCAGTGTAGGTCATTTAAACAACCTAAACAGGTTATAAATAATATAAATAAACAAGTTACTTAAATAATTTTTGAGGTATACCTTAATTCCTTCTTATTTGAGTTTTCCAAAAGCTGTAAGGGGATTTGACTTCTTGTTGTTTGGGATTAGTGTGGGCAAAACTCTTTGATTGTTCTGAAATATGAAATACATCTTTAAAACAGTTTAAGTGCAACATGTCAGACAGCTATATAACTCCTATGAGTCGCAGCTTCTCTTTCATAGCCATTATGTTACATAGTGGCTTATTTATTTCCTCTGTGTCTATTCTGACTTGTAGTACAGGAGACAGGAGAAACATTACAAACCTCTAATTTGTTAAGCTCAAAAGTCTGCTGACCCAGAACCTTGGCTTCCCCTCAATCCATAAATCTTCTCATTGTGTCTAGTTTAATGTGAAGCCCACATTCATAGGCCCTTGCACCGGTGGACTGTGATATTAAAATCACTTAGGACTTGTTTTGTGCAGCTGACAGACCTGACTGATGTCTGTAAAGCTGCCCCCCAAATACACTTGTATGCGCTTCAGAAGGACTGAGGCTCAAGCAGATTTGATTCCGTACTGCAAAGGAGCTCATTTCTTTAAGAAAAGGTTTCAAGCCTGACTTGCCAATGTGGGATAATGCTTGCTGCTATATATTGGTCTTTTTTTTCCTCCCCTACTTAAGAAACACAGAAAAGAACACTGTTCCAAGTGTATGGGAAATACATTCAGGCATCCCATACTGAAATGACTCGAGGAGCTTGAGGGAAAGCTCCCACATTTACCTAAGGAAGGGGCAGTTTAAGAAATCCTTATGAAGTATCTCCCAGCACTAATGCTTCACTACTCAATTGATTTCTGGTTGTAAGAAACTCCATTAGGTGCCAGGGGAAATTACAGATGTGAGGCAAACTCCAGTGACATTAAAACTATTACTCCAAAAGTCTGTAGGTTGACGTCTTTTATTTATGCAATGAAAATGTAATGTAAAATTGTAATTACCTTCATTTTGTCTTTCATTTTGAAAGAAGCAATTTGTATCTACCCAGCACAAACTGATAGAAGACCATTTTCCTGCCTGCACAGGGAGGCTGTAGAGTTACCCCACATCCACACCTGAACCCTTTCAAACTGGGGAAGTCTGGGCCCATCCTGCCTCAGAATCTCAGATGAGCCCCAATCCCAATTGACTGTGCCTCGCAGCAGCTTGAAGGCAGTGCTTTGATCTTATGCTCACCTTGCAGAAGTGGTGCACTTTGGGGAACAGGTTCTTCAATCAAATTGTCTTGAATCTATCATTTTTACTTGGGTAGAGCTCAAGAAACAGGTTTTTCTGCTAGGCTGACTAGAAGTTAGCAGACAGCCTTTATGAATTAAGAGCAGTTTGAGAAGTCTTAGTGTAGTCACTAAGAATAAAATTTCAAGACTCTTTAGATGTTTAAGAGTTGAAGCTTTTTTAATGTTTAGTAGCACATTCTACAATCCATTTTTGAATATTTATCTTTACAGGGAGACTTGGATAGATTCTGTGGGATGTTTTCACTTTTAGCTAGAGCAGAAGCATGCTCATTCTTGCACATGATTTTCTTGGTGACTCCGAGCTTTCTTCAGGTAGCCACGAGTAGGCAGGGATAGAGTTTCTCACGTTCAGACTATGCATAGCAAATACCTGTGCTAGAAGTGCTTCATGTTAAACATGCAGCTCCTTGTGGCACCTGAAAACTGTTTTGCTGCTGCTGCTGCAAAGGGACTTCAGTAACCATCAAAGGTCATTAAATACTCTGTTATCTTGGTACACTCTTTTATGTTACCATGCTCAGAAGGATGAGGATAATTCAAAGAAGTGAGTTAGAATGTTACTGCTTGCTGAGGTTCGGCAGTTTCTTTCTGTTGACCTGAGAAATAAATATTGAGATGATTGTGTTAATATGCTTGTTGCTTCTTAGAGTTCTGTAATTAAAACAAATGTCTGCATTCTGGATTGAATGGTCAGGAAACATCTGTGCAGCTTTTTAAGCTAAAACCACAAACACTTTTATTCTTCAGGAAAAGCTCCTTTATCAGTGTGAGGAGTAACTTCTCATTTAAGTGAACTTGGACATTTTCAGTATTAAAGGTATTATCCTTCAGACTTCCAACACACACAGTTTGTTACTCAAATGTTACTCCTTGGAAATGCTCCCTGGAGTGTTCAAGGCCAAGGTGTATGGGGTCCTGAGCACCCTGGTCAGTGGAAGGTCTCCCTGCCCATGGCAGGAGGTTGGAACTGGATGGTCTTTAGGGTCCCTTCCAACTCAAACTGTGCTATCATTCTATAATACTCTTAGCAGTAGTTGTTAAATTTAGCACAAAGCATTTACAGAACTGCCACTAGAATCTGTAAATGTGAAGAAAAAGGAGAATCCCTAACATGGGGATTTTCTTCTAAATGCAGACTGAGCCGAAACAAGCAGCATTACAAACAGTTGGAGTAATTATTGATGAGGACATGGATGAACCATGGCCAGGACTGAGCTCTGTAATAGATGACACGCAGCTATACATAGGACAGATTTTTTCTACAGAGGAAATCCTTTCAAATATTTCTTTTTTATTTTTAAGACAGCTTTAAAATTTGTGCTAGAACAAAATTTCTTTGCCTGAACTGTAAATTGCCAGTGAAGTGTCTGGTAATGTCTGAACATTCCCACTAGAGGGGGGGTAAGGCACACAGTGTGGGCAGCCTCGGAGCTGTTGAAGCAGACGGGAGTTTCCAAGGGACCCAGAAAATGTTATTTCTCTCCGTGCTGACACAGACTAAAAGGATAAAGGCTCCCATCAGCCCCACGAAGCGATAGAAGTGGCAGAGATTTGTCTGTGCTCTCCTGTGCAGTGTGAGGATTTCCTAGCTGGAGTTCCTAGGGAGGACATCAGCCCCTCAAAGGGGCAGGCTGGGTGAGGCTGCTGGGGGCACACAGTGCTCACAGAGGCTTTGCAGCAATCCTTGCTGCTTCGGTGGCTCTCAGGCTTCACAGCAAAACGCTCCAGATGTTTCTGTCCTGCTCCAGTGCCGTGGCCTGTCCCCCCATGGAGAGGGACGTCCTTAGCAGGGGAGATGGATGTTCTGCTGTCGCTGCCTGGGTGGACAGGGCAGTGTTTGAGGCACCTCTCCTAGATCCCGGTGTCGTGTGGAAGGAGAGCAGTTGAAACCAATCAGTATTAAATTCTTCCCTATTGGCAGCCAGATTCAGAGCTCTTACTTTTTTCCTTTCCTTTTTTAACCCTCTTAACCCTTTGACGGTTGGACTTGGTGATCTTAGAGGTCTTTTCCAACCTTTATAATTCTGTGATTCTGTGACTACACCGAGGTTTGACTAAAACAGTTGTTTTGCAGATTGGTGATGTGTTCTGGAAAGTCACTCCTATGCCATGTCTGGTGACAGCTGTGCATGCCCCTTCTGCAGACAGCGTGATCTCCACATCTGTGTGACAAAGGCAGTTCTGAAAGGGTCTTTCTGCCCAGAGTGGAAACTACTGAACACCTTGTCTTAAGGCCAGACTCCTTTTCTACCAGAATTTGCAGAAAGATAGAGGTCAAAATTACTTGTGCCAAATGTTAGCATATAGAACCTACAGAGTTTTAAAGATGCTGGTAATGTCTTCAGCTAAGACCTGCATTTAGTAAATAATCTTCACCAAGAAGTTTTTTCTATGTGCTTTACCTGCTAAATACATCAGTGCCCAGAGATTTGCTCAAGAACAAAGAACGATGATGCGTTAAATTATAGAGGTGTTTTCAGATTAGTGCATCTATTAAGAAATAGTTTGTGTTTATTACAATGAAAATTGCTGGCATTGTGAAAGGATTATCTCCTGCTTTCCTAACTTGGGAAACAAGTGTGATGTTATTTATGTGGTCAGTGCTTAAGCAGATCAGAGCTGGGGCTGCAGCTGTTTGTAGTTGCATTCAGATGACTCTGTGCCTATGTCTTTTGATCAACACATGTCTTTTGATCAGTCCAGCTTTAACTCTAGCAATGATTTACCATTGGAGGGGTTAATACTTTATGTCAGTATTGGTTATTTTTCTGAAATGTGTTGTTTTGCACCATTTTGCATGTGCTGATTATGTTTGTTTGTTTGCTTGAGCTGAGTACTAACTTTTCATGTGTTGCTTTTATTTCTAGAAACCCCAGATCCCACAGAGATAGACACTGACAAGGAGCAATATATGCTAAATGACAGGGGTAAATAAATCATACAGTGTCACCGGATGGAATGGCTTTGCAGATTATGATGCAATTTATTATATCATGTAATTTGCACTTCATGTAACAACTACTTTGGCTTATGATGTCTTTACTGTCACAAGTTAAGTAGAATTAATGGAGGAAAATGTACTGAGCTACTGTCGAGGAAACCAGTGCCAGGAAACTGAAGAGACTGTAGAGTTTAATCAATATTTACAGTGGTATTACTTGCACTATTACAGCTAAACTCCTAATTTCCTGTGATTCCTTCAGTGCTTGAACAGTAAGGTCTATTCAGCTGCCGCTGTCATTTTGCATAAGGCCATCAATAACTTTTTGATATTACTTTCAATTTTTTTTCAATTATTTTAAGCTCTCAATGTAACTACAAATTATTTGAAAGCAATGACAGAAAGGAAGGAAAAGCTTAAATATATTTTCTTTAGGAAAACATATTAATTATTTTCACCTTCCTCTGTTCAATGCTAGATTACAGAGACAAATATTTTATTCACGGTAAGATATTTTGAAAAGAAAGATCTGAAAGAAAGATGAAGAGTTCTCACAATTTATAATGAACTATTGTATAATTTAAGTTTAATATTTTATTTAGAGATTTAGATACAATAATGAGAAATTCAAAACACTTTCTATGAATTCTGCCTTTTTTTCCAGTTTCCTGAGAGAAAACTGAAATAAGGAGCAGAAACACTTTAACTCGATGTATATTTTTGTCTGTGGTGCTGTTTCTCTGAATATTGAACCAAATTGCTGTTCAGACTTTCTACATTGCTGTTGCTGTCAGCAGCATAACAGTACAGGATGAACAGAGAAAGTGCTTGGAAATAAGAAAATGAAGTAATTTTTTATTTTATTTTTACTTATTACTTTTTTTTTTTTCTGAGCTGGCCTCAGAATAGAGATTGTTTTGCCACTAGCCACCCTCCTTGGGAGGTTACATGCCAAGGAGCAACCAAATCCTTGCCCCTTTGCTGTTTCTCCAGCGTCCTTGTCCATGCAGTCAGCTCCAGGAATTTGTTGAGGCAGTACACTTGTCCTTAGATTGATAGGTGTAGCTTAATTGTATCTCTGTTTCTAGTGAAATATTTAGTACAAAGAGAATATTAGGTAATAAAGAAGCAGATATAAATCTTTGTGCTGTTAGTGGATATGTATGATTTAGAAAGGTTTTCTTGAACATCAGTACTGACCATCACCATTAATGTAATTCCAGGCAGGCAGTTTCCGGGAGTTTGGGTTTAGGTGCACATGTGGCTCTTCATCTCAGCCCCCAGGAGAATTGTAAACACAATCAAGACTATTTGCTCTTGCCAGAAAGTGGAGTTTGTGGAAAATCTGTGGGGCAGAAAAAAACCCCTAAAAATGTGCCTCTGAGGGCTGCAGCCTCTCCCCCAGGGCCTGGGGCTGTGTATGGAGTGAAGTGCCTGGCTGTGGGGGAGGCCCAACAGCCTGGGACGTTTTTTTAGTGTTTAAAGGGTGGGTTGCACAAAGTTTTAGAGTGAGGAAACATCTAAGGAAACTTTTCCTTGAATTCCAGAGACTATAGCTAGATGAGCAGAGGGGAACAGGGAATGGTGGCAAAGCAACTGAAGTAAGAATTAATTGCAGTCTAGTAAATGTGCTTCATAGTACATTAGCTGCAGAACATACAGAATTGTGAATGTGTTAGCTTCATTTGAATATGCTTAATTATGCATATTGATAGCAATTGGTGATTTATGACCTGAGCTAAACTTCTGCTGCCCTGTTCTGTCTTGATGTGTTTCCTTCTCGTTTTCTCTAGGCCCAGTGTTTTTCCTGGCCTGTTTCAGCGTGGCTGCAGGACTGGCCCTGTTCTGGTATTGCTGTAACTCAGGTGAGCTACTCAGGGGCTTCTCTTGGCTGCCTTCCCTCAGCAGGGATGGAATGAGCTGGGCTCCTTATCTGACAGGGCTTCTTAGCGGGGTGGGTCAAGGTGTCATCATTCATTAATGAGCTCAGGATACAAATTGCACAGCAGACATGCTGAGGTATAAATAATGGATGTTTTGCCTACAGAGGATGCCACAAATAGGGGCTCTTTTTAAAGGCAGTAGTCACATGAGCTCCTGTTGCTATAGCAATGGGTCATGATTCCCAGCAGTCATGAGACCCAGAACCTTCTGGCTCCCACACCCCTTAGGAGCTGATGGGAGCCTGGCCAGTGCCAGGGCTGGAGGATGCTGGCTGGTTTGCTGAGTCCTAGCAGCTACAGCTAGGACTGTGATGCTGGCTGTGGGTGTTGTCTCTGCCTGCCACCTGACAAGTCACCTGCTCCACACCATCCAGTGCTGTGCTCAGGTGTGAAGCTGCCCCCTTCCCATCTGACCAATCTGCTCTTTCTGTCTGAACTTGCGGCAATGAATCTGAACGGGTTCATTGTTTGCCTCTCTTGGCAGTTGATTTCTACAAATTGAAGGAAATGGGCTTTCCTCTAGAGTTATTTTCAATTGATTTTTATTTTTTGCAGGTGCTGCTTCCTAGCTAAAATGAAATTTAACTGTGTTCACTTTCTCTTTTTCCTCTCATCATTCTGTTTTAGAAACGCAAGTCATAGGAAGAGCCAGGAGAATCTTGGGCTTTTCTCCTATTATCATAGGAAGACATGTTAGAAATATTTGTATGTT
The DNA here is from genome assembly GCA_013397725.1 of Rhagologus leucostigma. Taxonomy (NCBI): domain Eukaryota; kingdom Metazoa; phylum Chordata; class Aves; order Passeriformes; genus Rhagologus; species Rhagologus leucostigma. The sequence continues at coordinate 268,027 of VZTD01001654.1, forward strand.
GTATTTGGAAGACATATCAAGAAATTAAGGAAAAGCTGTCTCTTCGCTTGTCTGTACAGTACACCGGCCAAAGGAAGCTAATGGTGTATAAATATTAATGTCCTATACTCATACCAAAGATTTTATTAACTAGCTTCATCAGTAATTGCCTTGCCTCCAGATGTATTCAGAATTTCGGCTATAAATGTCCTTCTTTATGGGAACGGACTGTTTATTTTTATAAATGCTTATTTTAAAGTATTTATCATTTGTATAAAAAAATATTTTTACTACAAGCTTTAAAATGATCTCCTAAGTGAGCGTGGGTCTGAAGCCACGTTTGCATTTGTGTTTTCTGTACTGGAATGAAGGATCACAACTGTTTGAAGAACTCTGGCCTGTCTATTGTGAGAATTAATTTAAGGAAAGCACTTGAGCACATGCACTCAAAGCCTTACTAAGAAATGGGTCTCTGTCTCAGAACTGTCTGTTTTGTCTAGATCCTTTATAGTCACTGCCTGAGCTCAGGTGGGCACTGGCACCTGGGAAAAGTTTATGGGGGCCAGTTCCCTTTATGTCTGCCTTGTATTCACTGTGTCTTGTGATTCCTGTTGGTGCCTCATCCCAGCCTGCCTTGTTCCCGGTCACACTCAGCTGCTGGCCCTGCTTTGAATGCCCTGGAGCTGGTGCAAGCTGGTTCCCAGCCCGTGGGGTGTTCAGGACTGGAACATCTGACCTGAAGCACTTCAGACTACCACGAAAATGTTCCAGATTTATTTAGCTTTCCCTTTCCCAGTGAAGTGAAGGGAGACTCTGCAGAGAGAGCTGGACAGATTGGAGGGCTGGGCAATCACTAACCCAGTGAAGTTCAACAAGGGAAAGCGCCGGATCCTTCACTGGGATGGGGCAACCCTGGATGTACGGACAGGCTGGGGAATGAGATGCTGGAGAGCAGCACCATAGAAAGGGACCTGGGGGTCCTGGTCAGTGGAGGGTTGAATGTGAGTGCCCTGGCAGCCAGGAGGGACATCCCTGTCCGGGGGGGCACCAGGCCCAGCATGGCCGGTCGGGCCAGGGAGGGGATTGTCCCACCCTGCTCTGCACTGGGGTGGCCTCAGCTCGAGTGCTGGGGCAGTTCTGAGCACCACAGTATAAGAAAGACATTAAACTATTAGAGAGCTTCCAAAGGACGCTTCCAAAGGACGCTTCCAGGGATGGGGCAGCAACAGCTTCTCTGGGCAACCTGTGCCAGGACCTCCTCCTCCTCACGGGGAACAATTCCTTCCCAGTATGGTACAGGAAAGTTTACTATGGCTAGGGCTATATTTCCTCCCTTCCTGAGGTTGCTTGAGATGAGGATGTGTCTTGGGGAAAAAGATGACCCAGAATGAGCTATGGGTTAGAGCTGGAAGGAAAAAGAAAAATTGAGTCTTGGTTCATCCTAGTGTTAAAGGACCTAATAGCAAAGAACAGAAAATAATCTGTTCCTTCATTAGTGCCAGTTATTAATTTGAACAGTGAAAGTCAGGCTGCCCATAAAATTGGCATGTGCATAGGTTGGGAGACATTCTTTTTCTTGGAATATTTTTCTTTCAGGAGCTTGCTTCTCTGCAAGCACATCTATGCAGCACATATGGATAGTGATAATTCCATTTTCAGCTCCTGGAGGAAGCACATGTTGCACCTGCGTGGGAGTCAGGGCAAACAGTGTTATGGATTTGGGAATAAATCAAACTGGGTCTTGGATGAAGCTGCTTAGCTGCAGAATTCTGGTTTCCCTGGCAAGTCAAGAATAGCTTGGCCTTGGCTGGTGAAACTGTGCTGGTATTTATTTATAAATGTGCTTCCCTCTGTGCAGGGAGGTTGTCCTGGCTGGGTTGTAGGTGGTTCCATGCAGACAGTGGAGGCCATCCTTGTGAATACTGTGGTTCTCATGCTGCAGGCAGGAATTGTACAGGAGCTAAGGAGAAGCAGCCTAGGCAGGGATGCTCTCCTGGAGGGCTGGATGTGCCCCTCGGGAAGGAGATGAGGGTGGGATGTGCAGGTCATCAAGCCATTGGCTTCTGCCTGCTCAGCTTGTGCTGCTTTCCACCAGGGGCTGTCCCCCTTTGCTGCTGGATGATTTGTGCATGAATCCTAGGGGGAAGGGTGTGGGGGATGAGCTCCAGGTTCTTCAGCCCCAAGGCTTCCTGGTATCTAGAAAAAAATCATCTTTCTTCCCTGGTTGTTTTTTTAATGAATGGGCATTTTGATTTAAAGTAAAGCTGAAGTGCCTCTGGTTGTCCTGGTGGTAGTGTCAGGGCTGTCTCGATCCCAGCACAAGAGCTGTCCAGTGGGATCACACTAGGCTGATGTGCAGGCACTGGCCTGAGCCACGGAAATGGTTAAGGCCAAGTGATGGGACCGTCTGTGTGCAGAGAGCTGGGAAGCAAAGTGACAGATCCTACAATGAATTTGCACAATACCATTTAAAGCCAGACTGCTATTTAAAGGACTTGGTGAAGGATGATGTGCCTGATGAGCTGGAGTGGGAATGAAGTGATGATTCATTCTGGGATGCACTGGGCTGTTTTATAGCTGCTGGATGGAGTTTGCAGTTAAAAGTGCCTTTGCCAAGGCAAAGTTACTCCTTTTGTTTCTTTCATTTGTTGTTATTTTTCTTATACTGTAATAAACTGAAAACATATTTGGTCAAAATGTGCTCTCGCGGATGCTTTTCCCTGCCGCTCTGTGTGCACAGATGCTGCTTCATGTTATGCCATGCCTTGGCTGTGCTGCCAAGGATCAGTTTGCTGCACTTCACAGGTCCTGTGTCCTGCAGTAATTTCTCTGAACGTACGTCTTCTTGAATCCTGTAGAAATTAATGGATTTCTTTTTTTAATGGGGTGAAGCTGGCAATTAAATTGAAATAAAATCTGAGAGAAGAATGCTGCTGTTTTTCTTACAGATCGTTGCTCTTCTTTCCAGACGCACCATTTGGTTGTTGTCCTCCCATGGCTGCTGATTGACCTGTCCTGGGCTCTGGCCTCTCATGGTTAAATTTTTCTGGGTATTTGCACCAGGATTTTTAACATTTTCACCTGCTTTAAAAATTGCAGTTTTTCTGCTTGGCTTGTTTAGGGATCTGGAGTTAAACAGGACTCATCAGTTCGAAGACTGGGTGTCTTTGGGTTAATCCTTGATTTTGTGTCATTTTGGGAGTTCCAAAGGTCACTGCCAATGAAGCCTTGGAGGCGCACTGGTGTTTGCTGAAAAGAGACTTTGGCACACAGTTGATTTTAAGTGCTACTTTGACCACCCAAAAAGTGACTTCATGTAAGGAAAAACATGCAGACAGATTTGTTGCTGGCCTGTTCCTTTGGATAAGGGGGAACTGCTGGCCCGGGGAATCCCACCAAAGGAACTTGTTGCTGTAGCAGGAGAATCATAGGATCATAGATTTGTTAAGGTTGGAAAAGGCCTCTTAAGATCAGTAAGGCCGATCTGGCAGCACCATCATGTTCACCACTAAACCCTGTCCTGAAGTGCCACATCCACATATTTTTTAAACACTTTCTGGAATGGTGACTTCACCACTGCCCGGGGCAGCCTCTGCCAAGGCTGGACAACCCCTTCCATGAAGAAATATTTCCTAATACCTAAATCTAAATCTCCCGTGACACAACTTGAAACCTTAGGTGGAGTCACTGACCCACAGCCAGGATTACATCCGCTGCTGCAAGACTCTCTTTGGGGGCAAGAGGAGCCCCGGAGCTTGGCATTGGATACTGCTGAACAGGGCCTGGGTGGTCGTGGAGGAGGAGCTCTGAGATAACTTGATCAGGAGGAGAGATGCTCTTCATGCTGTGCCTTTCTGTGGCCTGACTCCCTGATGAGTGGGAACTAGGCTCCCCTCCTTTCCCACTGATTTGTGGCCCTTTGGGGAGAGGAGCAGCTGTGTTACCAGGAGGCTGTGCCTGTGCTCGTGCCTGTGCTGGGCAGTGTGCCCCAACCTTGTGCCTCTGGGGCTGGCTCACAGTCCATTTATCATGGGTGCTTTGCTCTGCTCTGCAAGAACTCTGTTCTGCCAGGAGGTAGGGAGATAATTTACATCAGGTAGGAACCAAATTAAAAGTCCAGGTATAACAGGTAAAATTATAGCAGAAAATAATAATAATTATTAATAGTAATAGTTTAGATAACAGTTTTCTATGAAAACGTTGCAATGGTATCTTTCAGGGTATTTCCAAGCCAGGAGCCCTGTGGGGTACAAGTGAAACTCATCTTGATGAGCTCAGAGTCAATGAGAAAACAAGTAGGAAGTAAATTCCTCATTCAGAGCTGGATGAAATTCAGCCCTGGATGAGTCTAGGCCGGTCCTGACTCTGGAAAGATGAACAAGACTCATCATTCCATCACACCCTGTGAAGCGGACATGCAAATTAAGCAAAATAATAACAGTGACATCGAGTTTGAAGATTCCAGGACCTCCGTGTGATAACCAGGGTCCCTTCAAGACACTGTGAGGAGTCCTACCAGTGCAGCTGTGGGATGTGGGGCTTTCAAAGCTGTTTTTTTATCAGCATGGAGAAGAAAGAATTTTTATGGAGTATGAAGGAGAACACTGACCCACACAGGCCTGTCGTGGCCTGCTCCCAATGCTCCCCAGTTAGTGCACTTCACACAGTTTGTGAAGTTCAGTCATGTTCCCAAGTCATGTTCCCAGACTTCGAAACTCTACCAGGGATGGAAAGGCCTGGGGGGATACAGTCATTTCTTTCCTGAGCAGTGCTCTCCCTGCATGCCTGGTGAATCATGTTTTCAGACAGAGGAAAAAATAACTCCTATTTCAGGGTAAAGACACATAGCTGTCTCCCTCCATATCTTCCACAAGTCCAAAACAAATCTGAAACATAAGGCCTTCCCAACAGTTTAAATTATTTTCATCCCTGATGCCAGAAATCTGGGGTAATGTTGGGTGGTGATGAAACCAGTTTATTCTCAAATATTTTTTGCACCAGTGAAAATGTTTAGCTATGTTTCAGTAGTCCCGGTGTGGTTCTTCCTAGCATGGCACCATATTTACCACTCACCTCCCAAATAGTTAAAACTTGTGCCATTAAAAATGGGGTGGGGCAACTTCTAGACTGGAAGACTGGAAAAAAGAGGAGTGGAAAACAGCAGGAAGGAGACTGAATGAAAAAGGAACCTGAGTTTTTGCCATCTCCATTTCTGACAAGGCCTGACTTGCCTGATGAGGGGCCATTGATAAGTCTCTGTTCCTGGCTGGGAGCTGTGGCACTCTCCTTGGGAAAGCAGCCAGGTTAGTAAATAGTTCTTGTTATGAGAACCCAAGGGGATAAAATGAACCGTGAAAACGAAATGAATGTGAAAAGGGGTTGGGGGAGACACCAGCACCAGGACCCCACCACCCAGTGCATGTAGCGGTCTCACCACAGCCCTTTAATGTTCACAGGTGATCAACAAAGCTGAACCAGAGACAGAAGCTGAGACGTCCTTAGAGCAAGAAATGAAATGAAATAAACGAGAGAAGGCACTCGAGGAAGAGATAAATAACAGCATGGCCACAGCAGACCTTAGAGCAGAGTTTCCATCAGAGGCTGGGCTGCATCCAAGTGCTGCAGGGTGATGTGTCAGCTGTACCCGGGGTTTCACCCTTCTCCCCACCACTAATTATTCCCATCCTGACATTTGAACACATCCAGCAGCAGTGGGAGGGCAGAGGGGGCAGAAGCATGGGCAGAGCTGGCAGAACAACTCGAGCTGATTGATAGCAGAGAGCTCTTGGGCATGTCAGGAAGCAAACACACATTGTTGGAAGTACGTCCACAGCAAAGAGACTGACAGGAAAAAATGTGGTATATAAAGGCTGCTGCTGTTGGCAAGAATTTCTTATTTTCACACTGATCACATTATTTTCACTGTATGAAATCACAGAATCACAGAATCACTGAATCATTTAGGTTGGAAAAGATCTCAAAGATCGAGTCCAACCTTTGACCAACCACCATCTTGTCAGCCAGACCAGAACACGCCCAGTGCCACATCCAGTCATTTCTTGAACATCTCCAGGAATGGTGAACCCATCACATCTGTGGGCAGCCCCTTTCAATGCCTGACAACCCTTTCCATGAAGACATTCTTCCTGAACCACCCCTGGCACAGCTTGAGGCCATTTCCTCTTGTCCTGTCCTTTGTTCCTGGGAGCAGAGCCTGACCCCTCCCCCAGGCTGCCCCCTCCTGTCAGGGAGTTCTGCAGATCCAAAAGGTCCCCCTGAGCCTCCTTTTCTCCAGGCTGAGCCCCACCAGCTCCCTCAGTCCCTTCCCCAGCTCCGTTCCCTTCTCTGGACATGCTCCAGCCCCTCAAGGTCATTCTTGTTGTGAGGGGCCCAGAACTGACCCCAGGATTTGAGGTGGGGCCTCACCAGTGCCCAGCACAGGGGATGGGCACTGCCCTGGTCCTGCTGCCACACCGTGGCTGGAACAGGCCTGGGTGCCCTGGTTCTTCTTGCCCACCTGGGCTCCTGTTCAGCTGCTGCCACCAGCACCCCCAGGGCCTTTCCTGCCAGGCCCTTTCCAGCCCCTCTGGCTCAGCCTGGAGCTGCAGGGGCTGTTGTGACCCAAGGGCAGGACCCGGCACTTGGCCTTGTTGAACCTCAGACCACTGGCCTTGGCTCCAGCCTCTCCAGATATGACTGTGGAGCCTTCCTGCCCAACAGCAGATCAATACTCCCAGCAACATTAGTGTCACCTGCAAACTCACTGAGGATAAAGAAGTTATTAATTAAAACACCTGGCAGTTGAGGGGGCTACAGAAACCAGGATGATGTTTTCTGCTTCGGCCTATTTTATGTAAGACTCAGCATGAGAATAAGCTCCAGCAACGACCTGATTTAGAAGACAAATACTTAGAGTCAGTGCCAGTAAATATGGTTGTTGTCACCTGGTTCAGTAAGTACAGCTATGCTGAAAATCCCAGCCCAGGCTGTTCTGGATGCTGAAGGGACTAATGAGGACCATGAGCAATGCTCACCCTGCCCAGAGCTTATGAAATAGGAGCAAACGGCTGACCTGGCACGAACCGCTCCCCACACAGCCTGGAAAATTCATCTTGCTTCATTATTGATGACCTCTTTTTAAGGGAAATATTTGCCTCCAACCAAGAACTCTGAAAAAGCACAGCAAACCAAAGAACGAGTCCAAGAACAAGTCAAACCTGTGTATTTGTTTGCTGCCCCTCGAAGATACTTGCCAGGCTTTTAAAGCAGGACCTGACTTAAAAGAATAATAATCCTGTGATTAAATTTTTTATACTTGAAACCAACTTGCAGATGCTTTTGTCTGCTAAAAAATACATGAACTCTGAAGGTGTCAGAGACTTAAAATACTGATTTCATGTCTGAGGATGTTTTGCAAATCTTACTTAATTACAATAAAAGAATGGGAAAACCAGAAGCCTTTTTATTCAAAAAGGACATCCAGTAGCAAGTTGAACGCTGCTGAAGCCCATACAGCCTCAGAGGCAGATGGATGACTCCAGATCAGGTTTTCGTATGTTTAGAACCAAAAGGAGAGACCAGGCTCTCTGGTGTGATGCTTCAGGAGGTCAGGAGGCAGAAGGATTCACAGCAGTTTTTGTTGTGGTTCTGAGCCCAGCTCTGGCAGACTGCACGTGAACAGGCACCCACCCCTCACTGCAGAGGTCCAAATACAGCTCTTGGCATCCCACAATGTGTTCAGTCTTGAAGTAATTTTTTCTTTCCGTTCTGTGTGTCCCAAAAGCTGTGACTTGCCAAATCCACTGGAATCTGCAGTAGAGAAGTTGCAGTTGAGAACTGCCTGGTGGGTGTTCCCTGCCCTACTGCTCTGGATCCTTTTAGCTCCACAGGCTCCCAGGAGATGGGATATGGAAGCCATGGCAGTTTCTGCTGGACAACAGCTCAGCATGAAGGATGCTGTTATACTTTTCAGGACAAACCCACTCTAAGAGCTTGTTCGTCTGAGTGACCTGAAAAATTACAGTCCAGTAAAGAGAAGAAGAAAATGGGAAAAAACTGGTATGTTTGTCCTGTACCCTCAGACTGCTTTCAAGTGCCTCAGTGCCAGACAAACATGCATGCTCAGGAGAGGTGATTCCTCCACTCTGCCCTGGTGAGACCCCACCTGAAACACTGCATTCAGGTCCAGGGGCTTCAGCACGAGGAAGATGTGGAGCTGTTGGAATGAGTCCAGAGGAGGCCACAGAGCTGCTCCAAGGGCTGGAGCCCCTCTGCTCTGGAGCCAGGCTGGGAGAGCTGGGGGTGTTCACCTGGAGAAGGCTGCAGGGAGAGCTCAGAGCCCCTTCCAGGGCCTAAAGGGGCTCCAGGAGAGCTGGAGAGGGACTGGGGACAAGGGATGGACGGACAGAACACAGGGAATGGCTTCCCACTGCCAGAGGGCAGGGCTGGATGGGATATTGGGAAGGAATTGTTCCCTGTGAGGGTGGGGAGGCCCTGGCTCAGGGTGCCCAGGGAAGCTGTGGCTGCCCCTGCATGCCTGGCAGTGTCCCAGGCCAGGTTGGACAGGGCTGGGAGCAGCCTGAGAGTGGAAGGTGTCCCTGCCCGTGGCAGGGGGTTGGGATGAGATGGGCTTTAAGGTTCCTTCCAACCCCAACCATCCTGAGATTCTATGACAGGACAGGACCATGGCAGTAACAGGGGAAGGGGAAGCTCTGTTTAAAACTAGGCCAAGTCACCCCAAGTCTGAAGCCAGCAAGTATCAGCAGAGCCTGGGTATCTGTCTGCATCTGCCCTTAGTAAAAAAATTAGAGGATTAGCTAAGTGCCAGAAAGACTTTTCTTCTTGCTTTTATGTCTTGATTAAAAAACTACAAAGATACAAATCAGGCAATGAAAAATATCTAATATTCATACCTAAGCTGAATGTCTTTTGGACAGGTAATGTATTTAGGAGAACACAAAGCAACAGACACCCAGCTCAGGTACAAAGTTTCCTGTACAGAACAGAGGTAGCTCTCCCCCGAGAGTCCCTCCAGACTGGATCAGATGTGCAGATGGGAAAATATTCCAGTGAGGAGAATGTTAAAAGGTAGCAAAGGCGGTACAGTCAAGAATCTTATCAAAATTACTGACCAGTGTTGAGCCACAGATAAATTTCATACTGGAAGAGCTCTGCCTACAGTCACCTATTTCCTCCAAAGGAAAGGTTTTTCAGATCTCCAGCACTGCTCTGTAGCCAAGCAATTTGCTCCTCTGCAGCATCAGAAGTGTGACAGCCACGAGTGGGCATGAACAGTCCTACAACAGTTGGTGGTTTGTAAAAAATAAATACAGGAAGTTGTCCTGCGTGCCTCATTCAGAACTTGTTCTGAGCTATGTTTAAATTAGTACAGCACACACAATTAACCATTGCCTGCTAGATACTGGCTAAATACATGTTACAATGGAAGTGAAGCAACAAAAGACAAATTAGAAAATAAAAAAGAGTGTATATTCCATTATTAATCACACAAGTTTCTGATTTGTTTTCTGTTAGTAATTCTTACATAATATATACATGAAAACCTGGTACCTCAATGGGCTTTGAGACATAACCAAAGAGAAAGGTCAGTAATAAAAACTAAATGAGATGAGACACATGCAAGTCAAACTTCTATTCTTATGTACCAGGGAGCATTTGAAAATTGATGCTAGGAAAATTAATACAAATCTGCATCTACATGTAAGTGCAACCTAAACAACTCAGATTTTTCTGATTGCAGGTATGATACTTTGGAAATAAAATGACTAAAATGTTTTTGTTGAAGAAATTCTTGTAACCTACACCATTACTAGCAACAGTGTATGTAGAAAAAGTGTAAGTCCCTGAGCCAGCAGGTAAAAGCCTAGAAGATACTTATAGCTCTCTATATATATTTAAAAATAAAAATTTAAAAATTTGTTTTGCTTTTAGCCATAAACTCGTAAAAGTAACAAAACTGCAGCAACCAGTGATGGGAAGAGAGAGAGGAAACTAGAGAGAAAAACTCAATTCATTTTGCCATTTGAATTGCTGCTGACAGGCACTTGGTACCAGTTTAGCAGGTAAAGTTCACCCTAGATCCTCCAGTTTGCCAGTTGAGCCTAGGAAAGGTGGCACTTCTAATAATTTCCAGAAACTTGATATAAGGAAGGACCTTTTAAAATGAGGGTGGGCAGGCCCTGGCACAGGGTGCCCAGAGCAGCTGTGGCTGCCCCTGGATCCCTGGCAGTGCCCAAGGCCAGGCTGGACGGGGCTTGGAGCAGCCTGGGACAGTGGAAGGTGTCCCTGCCCATGGCAGGGTGGGATGAGATGACCTTTAAAGGTCCCTTGAACTACTCTATGATTCAAATAAATACATATAATGCACAGAATGCACAGAATAGCAGTTCATGGTAAGAAACTACCAACAATCAGGTTATTTGTGTCTGTGCACGAAGAACAGGAAACCAGACAAAGGAATGCTGTTTGTTTCTGTTTGTCTCATCTTTGCTTTAGCTAGAGTGGAAAAAAAAGAACGACAAGGCACAGCTACCTTTTCACGCTGCAAAGGAAGAGCCCTGCTGGGCTGCAGAGTACGTGGGCTTGGTGCCAAGCTGTGAAATAAAGGACAATGTGACCATGCCAGAATCAAAGGCCTGACATTTCTTACCATGGTGGAAATGACAAACTGCCACAAAAACCAAAGGCATGTAAAAAGAAAAGTCCTGTGAAGTGCTACCAGATGATATTTCCTTGTTTCATGAGCTTATGTCACTTCTCTGAAAAAAAGAGAAGTTTCTTCAGAAACTCAAATGCCAATATTCCAGAAAAACAGTGTCCTCGGGGCAAAAATCAACCTTTGCTTAGATGCCAAACAGTTTAAATATTAACACATGGGAAAATTTTAGGTATACAAATGTGTTGGAAACTTGAGAAAGCTGCTTGGTGTATCCAGCTTCTTCAGATTATTCTTCCTTCCCCACTGTGTCCAGTGTAACTGGCTCAACTGCAAATGGCCTCTAAAATGAATGCTCCAAGTCTCTGAAACACAAAGATATTGATATTTTAGTGATACATGAATTATAGTAAATGACACATTTGTTTTAAAGGGAGAATTAAGTTTTCTATGGAAAAAGGTGTATAATAGTAAAGGTGAACCCAGAAAATGGTGGCCACCCACTTCTCTCAGGGTTTTGGGGAGACTGTGGCAACAGACTGAAAAACACTTACTTTTCAAGTCACATTCAGATGACCAGATGTTTTTAGCAAGGGCAGTGGGTACAAATGAGCAAACAACAGCTGTAATGTTGCAAAGCAATACAGAACTTTCACAAGTCTGGAGCAAAAAGACAGGTTCTGGACACCACATCTGGCTGTTTAATTAGGAAACTGCATGTGCGAGAGCATGGAGGCAGGAGCCGCAGCTGCTGGTTCTGTATGGATGTAAGCTTGCTTTATACGTGCCCTGGTCTTGCCTCTGAGCTTACACAAACCAGCTACTGTTTCTCCTTTATTGAGGCACTGAACTATGTTTCACGCTCTCATGACAATCTCAGAGAACTTACAGCAGAACTGGTTCTCATTTAACCCAGCTTTCTAAGGAGGCATTTCACAATTCCAGTCATGACTAAGCCACAAAACCCTTTGGGTCGGCAGCTGATGGAGTGCAGAAGGGAAAGTAGAGGAGAAGCTCCAACACCAATGCTGTCAAGACAACCTCCCTGCCAGCATGCGGCAGCTGAGCAGCGAGGCCTGGCACAAACCCACTGATATTTCCTTATGCCTGTTTCAGATGCTTGTCTCTGCCTCTGTCCCTGGCTACTGTGCATGTTTCGTCCTGTGAAGATGGCTAAAATTCCAATAACCCTTCATTCAGCTCTCTTGGCTTTGCCAGTGTAATTTTGGGGTTATTGCTTCAGTATTGCTTTAACATGTAGTGCTGAAGTCAACATTCTACCTATATTTCTGATAATAGCTCAGATGATCTGTGTGTTCTTCGCTGTTAAAATTAAATATTTATTAGTCAGTTTGTAGCGACTGTGGCCAGAAAATGCAATAAAATGATCTTGTTTCACTGCCAGAATTTCACAGCTTTTGGTTGAAGCAGAAAATTCCACTCACACCCTGAGATAAATTAATGTAGTTCTTCATCTTCCTAGAAACTTTTTGCACTGATTTCCCCCCATGCTGTTAAGACTGATGATAAATTTTGGTCTGACTCCATTCTTGTTACAGATTCCTGTTGCACCATTCATCTACAGATTAATGGTTTAAAGGCCTTGTATCTTCTTTTTCATGGAGAAAGGGTTTCCTGTAGAAGTTTGCACAAAGCAGCTACGTTACATGCACGGGCTGTCTGTGTAGCACGGAGTGTACCATGGCCCGTCAGCCCAGTCATTCCTTCTTCAGCAGGTCTCTGACTCTGGGCTGAGATGAGGAAGACCAAGAGCCAGAGCAATGTTGACACACACAGACTCAGCAGTGCTATTTTAAAGGCAGATGTTGACCGTGGTGCTTCTTGTGTTACAAGCCTACAATTTAGGTTTATCTCCTCCCAAAGTGCTCATCATAGCTATGATGCTAGGAAGATACCCAGTTTGATCCTCACAACTCCTGTATTTATCCTTCTGTGTAAGTAAAGAACGAAGTTGAAAATGTAGATAGAGCAACATTGTTGTACATGGCCACATGTGAAGTGACAGCGCTCATCTTTGTGGGCTGAGTCTCCCACAGAGCAAAGCCCTGTCCTGTGGAGGACACAAGAGCCACACGATCTGCTCAGGAACTGAGAGGCTCCAGCATGTGCAGTGTTACATGTCAGACTTAATAGCCCTAGCTACTCAGAAACAGATTGTCTTCAGTGTTATGTAACAGACTGGATGCAAACCTTCCTTAAAAACAGGAGGGGAACTTGGAGAAAGCAGAACAACATTATTTCCCTTACTGTCTTAGTCAGCAGTAAGGAAAAGGAGTGGCTAGGCCAGGACAATCCTTACACTTCCTATGGGTGACACATGTGCTGCCATCAACTTTTGAACTCCACATTTACAAACACACTGTAATAACTTACCAGTTCCCAGCAGCTTCTGCTTTTGCACTAATGTGAAGTGAACTCAGGTATTTGCAAGAACTTGAATTGTACAGAAAAGCTTGTGGCTGTTTCTAAACTGCCCCAGTGTGCCCTGGGTGCCGTGTCCTGCTACCTCATGCTGCAGGGAGACCACACTCACCTGGTCCTTACTGTCTCGATGCTGACTCCGCAACTGGTTTCTGCACTCCAAAGGCAGTGATAAAAATATTCACAACTACTATAATGAATACTAGTCCAGTTGCAAGGTTGTTGAGGAAATTCAGCTTTCCGTGTTTTGCAGGGTTGTTAAGGTCATATTTTACTTCAAAGAGAAAGGAGAAAAAAATGTTTAATGATATGTATATTTCAAAATCCAGAATAAAAAGTTTCATACTGATGTAGTTCAAGAATTTATCTTATGCTAAGCTATTTGGATCAGTCACATTTAAAAGGGAATTCAGATTCTGCAGTGTCAGTAAAAGTGCTAAGGGAAAGGTCTGTAACCACAAGGAGCCTATTAACTTCCAGTAATTAGCATCTAATCTCTGTGGAGACACATGGGAAGTAATGGATGCACTAACATCACTAGAAGTCTTTTCAGTTCTTGATGTTTTGAAGCCTAGCTTTGTTGCTGACTTTAAGCATTTAAGAATTATTTCAGTCTTGAATACATGAAGCTTGAAGCCCTGACAGGATGAAGTTAAACTTCCTAGTTAAAATGCTACAAATCTCTTTACCAGTGCTGGATTTTTTTTGTACTGGTGCCCTTCCCCAGCTTGTATTCCCTTCTACTCCCTGCTTTTACCCCGATTCTGTTTTTAGAAAGCAAAGGCACTCTATCTGTTAAACAGAGGGAGATGTGAGAGCAACGTAGCTGCAGAGAGCATCTGCTGTGTCAACATTTTCCTTTGTTTCTTGCAGTTGTTTTTTGGTTGAACTGCTAAAGGGAATGAGGGAGGCTCACACAAGGGAGATAGCATTAATTTAGTGTAAGCTTTGATTCCAGGCCTCGTGATAGCATACAAATTAGTTACACGGGGCTGATAAAAGGTTTGGTTTAAGACAGTGAGAAGTCTGGGGCACTTGCCTGGCATTACAGAATCATTAAGGCTGGAAAAGACCTCCAAAATCATCAGGTCTAACCTTTGACCAAATACTGTCGTGCCCACTGAAACACCATGTGAAAACACAAGAATTTCCTGTCTCTGTTCTCCGGCAGTAAGGGCTCTGCAGCTCAGACCTTTGGCTACATTCCTTTGATGCTGGTGGAGTGAGTGCTAATGAATTCTGGAGCATGTTTTGAGAATGGGGTTTGTCTATTAAGACTCCTAGTTCTCAAGAGCATAGATCACTGGAACGTGTGTCTGCTTGTGCACAACATGAGACAGAAAGTTTATACTGGACAAGTTTTTACAGAAACATAAAACTTAGAGCTCCTTCTGATAGGCACATACATAGATATACAGCTTATGACTCTACTACACAAAATAAATCTTGTTATTTGCTTGTACCATCATCACCCTGTTCCACACTGCAGAAGTGAACCACAGAACCAATACTGAACCACAGAACCTTGTTGCTGAAGCAGTTAAGGGGTTGCAAACACACTCGTGATGCTGAAGTGCTCACAGCCAGGTTCACCTGGGGTCCCTATTTAGGAAGCCTAATGCTGTCTTGGTTTCAAGGAATTCTGGGCGCCTGTTCAAGCCCTGTTTGCTAAAGCAGTGTAGTCAAATATCACAGGCCAGGCAAAGCACTGAAGAACAGTGTGGGGGAACTGCCTGAGAAGCTACTGCACACCTGTGTAGGCATGAAATAATATAAGTTCAGTAGTACTTCAACCTTAAAATGAGTTTACACATCTGTAAAGCACCTGCAGGCATGTGGATGCTTGCATCCCAACAGGACCTGGAAGGACTGTGAATGTGAAGAATAGGCTTCATGCCATGTGAATGAAGAAGAATAAATGAAATGGAATAATTAATTAATTCTGAAACATGGAATAAGAGCATTTGAGACGGTTGGTTTAAAAAGGAAAGGCACTAATGGCCTAACCTGTTACATGAGTTAAAAGCAATCACGCAGAAAGGCAAACTGACACTCTCAGAGCTGTCGCTTTGTCCAAAGAAAGGTCAGAGAAGACAAGTAATACATGTCAGTTTAGGAAGAGCTCTAAATTTTGAAGTAGAATTGCAGTAATCCTATCTTTGTAATTACAGTACTTAAGATGAGGGTGTTTGTGAAAATGTCCTTAAGAACAGTTATTCTTTAAGTATTTTATTATAGTGGATTACTGTGATTTCATGCCACTGAAACTATTTCAAGACATTCTTTGCTTTTCTTCCAAAAAGTTAAGGTCACCAAACCACTTCCAAGGACAAGTTTGCTGAACATTTCTCACACTGTTTTCGTGAAAGGCTCTTTTGAAGGAGGAAAAGCTTTTAATACCTAGCAGAAACTGTGAGAACTGGTAGCTCCCAGGATAAAACCCTGACTCAAGGAAAGAAACTGGATGGTGGCACAGATCCAGTGCTTGGCCTTGAGAGAGCTTGTAGAGACAGAATTTCATGGGTGGACAGAAACAAACTATTCCTGCAAGACAAAACTATCAAATATACATTGCAAAAAGCAAGTTCTTGCCCTGCTGCCTATATCTTCGTACCTTCCTGTCCTATTTCCTGTCTTCTTCCTATTTTTGACCTCGGCAGGACAGCATTGCTCCAACAGTGTGTCACCAGAAGCCAAGGGCTCTGTCACCCTCAATGTGACAAAGATAAAATTGACAGCAGTTTAAACCATTTTAGCAATGTCTTGCAGAAACAAGCATTAAAAAGCAGTATCACAGCATATACTGAGAAATTATTGCCCAACAGAAAGACAGGGATCTTGTTTTCAGCCTCAAAGCCTGCTGAACCAACCAGGGAGATGCCTTCAACTGAGGAATACAGAAGTATTTTGCTGATTTTTCCATTACTCTCTTCCCACACCTCCCAGCATCAACAGGTTGTTTTTTTCCCAGTCCCTGTCTGGAACCTCCTCTGAGCCAAGACCTGGATTTTGCACTTGCACCAGCTCTACCAAATGCAGAGACAGCTGTTGTCCTGGGTTGCAGTGTATTCTATTACCACCCTCATGATCTGTTGAAACCAGGTGTAGCACTGTTCCCTGCCTCCTCCCTCCGGACTATCTCCTGTTCATGGGCCCATCAGTGCCCTGCCCTGTGACTCACCATCCCATTGTGAGATGCTCCGCCCAGGGGGAAGGAGCCAAGCATTCCCACCTGGATATAGTCTGGGGCTTGGAACAGCACAGGCAGCCTTTTTCCACTGGATTCCCAGAGGACAAGAGCTACACAAGCACCACTGGACTTTCTGAGGAGCACCAGACTTTTTCTCCAAGATCACCGCTTCAACAGAACCACTTCAAAGAGAACTACAGCTATCACCTAACCGGACTGCTACCACCACCCTGCCCAGCAGGGTGTCAGGTCGTACCCTGGCTCTGTCAGGTTAAACCAGTGTTTCTGTATTATTGCTTTGTTTTATATATATATATATATAAGTAAAAAAACTGTTATTCCTATTCCTCATATCTTTGCCTGAAAGCCCCTCAATTTCAAATTTATAATAATTCGGAGGGAAGGGGGTTGCATTTTCCATTCCAAGGGAGGCTCCTGCCTTCCTTAGTAGACACCTGTCTTTCAAACCAAGACAGCTGTATTCCATCTCTTTTGTAAGAAAGAAAAAACCTACATCAACTGCGTATTAATATTACAAGCCATGTGTATTCTGGATCCCTAGGAATTTTCTCCTTGAACAGAACGTTGTTTTTTGAGCTCTGATAAGAGAGCAGAACACTGAAAGCTCACAGAGACACCAAAGGTGGCACCCATAACTCATTAAATGCCATGTGTGACCTCTGCTTTTTAATTTACATTAGGCCCGAGTTCAGTTACCTAGTTCTCACTAAGGTGAAGGGCAAGATTTGAAAAATGTTATGAGAATAAATGATTACATATCACTAGCAGAAATGTTCCACAGCTGTTTCCTACCAGTGGAGGTGTCATTTATTCCAGGCGAGGAATGGTAGACACAGTTTGACTGCAACACAGCCAAGCTGAAGACAACATGTCACACCAACAGGACGATGGACATTTTGGCTTTCACTTCCCTTTTGGAGTTCCGCATTCACAATATTTTCTTATATGACTGATATGGAAGAAATACATTTCAGTCATAAGATTAAGTAACAGGTCTTGCCAAAAACAGTATTATGAAACTGGATAGACTGCATTACTGGCCTACTGATGCTTCTTTTACAATATTTCATAATTTTCCTTCTTCCTCAGGCTTTCTGGAGAGAAAAATATTCATAGTATAGGCAAATGAGTAGGAGGAAGTTGATAAAAATTGAAGATTTCACATAAAGCTGCCCTTCCTCCCTTTGTTATGGTATTTCTATGGTTTCAAGAGAAAATCTGTATTTTCGGTATTAGGAAAAATTTCTTCACTGAAAGGGCTGTCAAGCATTGGAACAGGCTGCCCAGGGAAGCGGTTGAGTCACTATCCCTGCACAGAATTAGAAGATGTGTAGTTGTGATGTTTATGTACCTGGTTTAGTGGTGAACATGGCAGTGCTGAGTTAACTTTTGGACTAGATGACTTTAGGGGTCTTTCCCAACTTAAATGATTCTATGATTCTAACTTGAATCTGTTCCGAGGTAAAGGCTTTTCAAAAGCAAATGGTGTGTCTGTATACCACCTTACAGGCTGTGTCCTATAAGAAAAATACAAGTCAATGGTTCTTGCTGTTGCCACCTACCAAGGAATATCAGGAGCACTCCCACCATAACTTGCAGGGTGAGTGACAGACTAATAAGAATGATCAGCGGGACGTAGAAGGAAAAAGAAGGCCCTTGCTCCATCACGGCTTTGAGCTGGGACGCGTTGGCCATCAGCAGGGCGATGTCCAGCATGCTCTCGGCGGCGCTCTTCTTGTTGGCGTAGTGGTTGATGTTGATGGGTCTGTTGCTTTGGAACCACTGTGACGTTCTGCGCTGAAGCCAGCAGAGAGGAAAACGGTTATTCACATCTCTTAATTGGTGGTGAGTGAGAGATCACTTGGCCCATCAAATGATTTCTGTAATCACATGGGCAGAGCCACAGCAGTACTGAGATTTTCTGTGCAGCTTTCCCACTGCTACCTCAGTCCTCCAGGCAGGAGAGCAGAAAACAGTGCCTGCCCGTACTGCCCTTTGGCACTTTTTCCAGCTTGCCTACAGGATCAGTCTAAACAGTCAGCATGTTTCTACCCTGGGAAAAGGAGAGACTGGAAAAGCTGACAAGTTTGCACTGAGAAAAAGTTGGGAGGCAAAAACCACTGTAACACAGTCCAGCAAACAACAGGTTGTTGTGACTAATTTACTCCTGAAGGCACACTTAAAAATACAGATATTTATTAAATTCACTTTCTCTCATCACACATCCAAAAAGTTCCTTCATTACTCATGAGTCTTATTTTAAGGACTGATGTGAAGTCGGCCACTGTGTGAGCTTTGCTTGCCCTCCTTTCCTTGCTACTCCTTCCTCTGCCATGCCACTCTCAAGGGCCATCCATACACCCATACACAGATGTTTTTCCACTTAACTATCATATGATCTGTTGTTGCCAAGAATTGCCCAGTTACAAGGGAATCTTTTTTCCCCATTTTCACATCAGCTGGTTTTGGTTTGGGGTTGGTTTTTTGTTTGGGTTTTGTTTGGGTTTTTTTTTAATTGCTCTGCAAATAAACAGGAAAATAAAAACCAACTGCAGGGTAAACCTAGAGCTAGTTAACCCAATGGGATGAATATATGAGTGTTTCGTGATGATGATTCATGTGAGCTGACTTGAAATTTGACTGCTTGTCTCCCAAAGGTGCCTATTTCCCCATGGATTAGATACAGCTTAGGGTAACTAGGTTAGACTTAGGTGCCCAACTCCACGAGGAAGGAAGAGTAGGTGATCCTCTATCCTGCTATCCCTGAATAGGTTATGAATTTCATTCTTGCTGCTCTTACTTCTAGACTTTATTTTCAAAAATAATAGACAAACAGATGAAAAGTAAGCTTATTCTAGCTGACTTCTTTAAATCTACTTCTTAGAGGCTTTTTTACTGCCCAAATATGTTCCCACTTGCCAGAAAATCCTGCGAAAGAAGTCTGGCTTTGCAGGTTAGTTCAAATGCAGAAGACACCCTCTAATTACTCTCCTCAGCAGCACTAAACATGATCAACTCCAAAGCCAGGCTTGCCACAGTCCAGACCTAAAAACCTCCTTTTAAACAGGGCTGATAGTCATGTACACATTGCCAGTTTTTCCAGGGGATTTAAACACCAAACTTGACCTATTTTCATCAGACATTTGTAATCCATCACAAGCCTAATTGTTTGACTGAGTGTAACTTGTCATAGGGCAGCAACAAATGTCAGAGCTTTTTCTCAGCCTGTGATCTTGCCTTCACCAGGAAAAATGACCTGTAATCATGAAAACCCCAGAAACATTCACTTCCTGTCTCCTGACTGATGTTGGAAAACCGCAAAACAAAAAACCAAAAAAAAAGCCAATTAGCCTTGTCTTCTGGGAGCAAGCTGAAGGCCACTGCCAGAAGTACTGAGACTGCAGTCAGTGCTACATGGGCACTTTTTAAGATCAGACTATGTGTTACACAGCAATATACAGATAGGCAACAAAAGAAGAGATGTTGCCTTAACCTCAGGAGAGTGACAGTCTGTACAACAAAAATGACAGTAGAACTTCGTTATGTGGCTTTAGGGAGATTCCAAGCATGTAGCAACGTGTGCAGCCTGCAGCACCAAACAACGCTTACTGTGCCGTGATCACCCGCAGGGTCGCAGAGAGGGAAGGTGGAACGTCTGGGGGTTTTCTAGGATGCCGGTAAAGTAAGGCTTTTCCTGCAGGTGTCACTTGCCAAAAGAGCAGTACGCATTCCACGGGACCTGCTTCATCTCAGTGTAACCAAAACACCTCGTCACACACACCCATTCAATATTCAAATTACTTGGCAGAGACAAGCTAAGCCCTTGTGTTCGTGTCTCCAAAGGAGTTTGAGCAAAACCAGCACGTGTGTTCACACGTGTCTGAGAGCCAGGTGCAGCTGGGACTGCATCCCCTGCAGTATTCCCTGCCTGCCTTCAGGCCCCCAGTGCTGCAAAGCTTCAGCCTCTCAGCACAACAACCTGCCCTGCTGGTCTACGCACAGTTAGACAAAGGACAGGAGTGAAAAGCCTCTCCCTCTTGCTCCGTCTGTGACTGGAAGAATCCCATGGAAGAGCTTATTTTCAGTGACATGGTGCTGTCCCCACAGACAGTTCCACTCTGGGTCTCCTCACAGAAGCAGGGGCTGTTTGCTTGCCCAGAGCACTGCACTCTGCAAGGACAAAGCTACAATGCCATGTCATAAATGGGCACTTTATTGGTTCTGTAAGACAAAACCTTCACTCGAAGATTGCATGGTACTGGTTTACAGTTTCCCTGTGTTAGTATAGACTTTGCCACTGCTTTGCTTCACTCCCCATTTCAATGGTGCACCCAGAAGAACTGAGTCCCTTTGAAATACGGAAAGGATTTATTCGTTACATTTATTAAAAAGCAAATACAAGCGGCTCTGCAGCAAATGTCCTTAGGTGCTGTGTTTCATGAATCACAGCTAAGCCCCACCTGGCGATTCAACAGGAAGGAAACAGCACTGAAAACGGAAATATTTGAAAACAATAAAGTATCTTTGCTAAATAGAGTAACTTGTTATAGTAAGGATTATAGCAGGTTTCTTTCTATTTGGGGTTAGCTATTAATGCAATTTTATGGGCCAACAGCCTTGATTCAAAATTACACTGGACCAGAATGACCTCTGGGTTTGTAATGCCATAGAGCAAGCTTCCTGAAAATCTTGTGTTTAGGAATAAGTCTGAATTATAAAACGATGGAAACTTGCTACATAATAATGAAGCTGTGCAGAACTAATGCTGAGCCATACTGAACTTACAGTGGGGCTGCTCTTTACTCTGTTCTGCAATATTTTTCCCAACCAGAACTGTTAAAAAGATGCTAAAAAGCAATTTTGTTTAAGAAGCAATTTGCTAAGGTTTTGAAGCATTACTCTTTCAGAAAAATAGCACATGGCTAATTTTTCCAGATCTTTGAGGGGAAATTTTATGTTTGGGAAAAATTCCAGTTAAATCAAAAAAGAGACAAATCAGACATAAAAGGAATAATACAGAACTAAAATAGAACACAATTTCAGAACTTTTATTTTTTTCTAAGATCAAACCTACAGTTACAGGATTGAACTAGCAACTTCACACTAGTATTTAATAATCCTTTTAGTTGTAGAATTTCTGTCCACATGTCTATCACCTACACACTGAAATTGCCAAGGGCCATATATGGCCACTCTGAAGTCAGACTTCCTCTCCATCGCAGAGATCTTGCTGATCTAAAACCAAACAGGTAACATATTCTACAAAGAAAAAAAATATTCTTCCAACAAAAATATTTTAAGCCATATTGGTCATGTAATGGATGATTACAGAACCACAAAATAGCCTCAGTTGGAAGGGACCCCCAAGGATCACCCACTCCAGTTCCTGGCCCTGCACAGACACCCCAGCAATGCCACCCCGGGCATCCTGGAGCTCTGGCAGCCTCGGGGCCGTGCCCATTCCCTGGGGAGCCTGGGCAGTGCCCAGCACCCTCTGGTGGAAGAACCTTTGCTCATATCCACCCTAACCCTCTCCTGACACAACTTCAGGCCATTCCCTAAGGTCCTATCACTGGTCACCACAAAAAGACATCAGTGCCCCTCCTCTGCCCCTCACGAGGAAGTTGGTGACCCCAGTGAGTCTCCAGCTGAACAGACCAAGGCTTCCCCTCCAGGCCCTTCACCATCTTGTGACCTCCTTATCTCTCACAGATCCTTTGTACACCTCCTCAGAAGATACTTTGCGGTTTTTCCTTCAAAAAGACATGGCATCACTTGTTCAGCTTAGCACTGACTCAAGACAGAAAAACCCCTATCCCTAGTCTGGCATGAATCATTAGTTTCGTTTCCTACGGAAATTTCATTTTGAGGAGAGGGGGGAGATGTCCACCCAAGTACCAACCCAGTGCAACACAACATAGTTTGTGAGAACTCTGCAATCACATCTTGAGATGCTGTGGTGGCAGGCAAATAAAAAAAAAAAAAAAGAAAAAAGGGAAAAACTCAGCATGTGTTCGTATTTCATAGACATCATGATTTTCTAGCAGCTTCAAAACCCTGTGCTTAAGAAGAATCACTTTTAAACAAACATAAAATGCAAGTGACTTTTTTCTTAATGACTACATTAAGAAAAAAAAGTGGCAATCGTTGTCTCTTGAGAGATAGAAAAGTTAGTATTAAAAAAAGGGAAAAGTACAGTCTGCTGAGGGCTGAGCACTGTTTTCCTAAAGCTGTACTGGTTCCAGGATCCAGTTAGAGTATTTCTACTCATTAAATTACTTTAAAATAATCAGAACACCTCATGACTAACTTCGTGAAATGAAGGAGTAACTTAAACTTGTTCACACAGCTATTTAAATAGAAGTTTGCTCCTGTATAATTTTTTTCTGCCTTGCATCATTACTACTCATTCCAGTCATTTGGTCTTACACTATTTCTCACAACTGGGCTGTGGCCTGTCTATTTTGTGTGGTTAACACACTGTTTGTTTACTGTTTGTTTACTCTAGCTACTTAAAAAACATGCAAAGAAAAACTTATCACCAATAGTACCAATATTTGGAGTATACTGAATACTCCAAATTCAATTTGATATGAGTAATGCTCTAGAACGTACCATTTCAGGCTATATGCAGCAGAATAATTTCAAGTTCCTACAGGCTGGTTACTTGCAGTATGATGCCAAGAAACTGCCATGTTTCAAATTACTTTTATGTTCCAAAATTACTTCTGAATTAATACAACGACTTTAATACTTTTTTAGGAATAACATGATTAAAGCTGTTTATTTCTACTATCCAATTCTTGTTCACATTTTTCATAGCTCTTCTTTAACTCCTTAATTTAGCACGTCCTGTTATCTTGGAAACACTAAACTAGATTTTACAACACAGTGGATGGAGAGCATTTCAATACGGACCATGAACAAGGAAAGCAACTAGACGGATCAAAAAACAGTTACAATCTGTGTTTGTATGAACAGATCCTTTGAAGAAGAGACCAGATACTTCTGCCAGGTGTAATTACACACATTAGTCAGTGAGGTGTGCCACGCCAGCCCAATCCTAGAAGCAAGGAATTTCTTGCTTCAAAAGCCTGATAGCTGCTACAGAAATGTGTTCAAATGAATGGTGGAGTAAAAATAAACCACATCAAACCACTGTTTGACCACTTGTTCAGAACTACTGAGAGCTTAACTGGTCTTTTTTTAATTTGTATGCTTTGATTCCTTTGAAAGTAACAACTACACCGGCATTTCATGTCAGCTCTTCTGTAGGAGAAGGTAGTGGTCTGTGGTGAAGATGCGCAAGAGTCTGTTTTGAGGAGAGGACAGATGCTGGGATGCGCAGGGAAGAAACCAGGGTGGCCCATGTTCCGATGCCTGTGAGCATTCCTCAAAGCAGACACACTTTTGACTCCAGTATGGAAGATTTAGGCACCTGCGGACGGTCTCTCCAGGTTTAGGTGGCTGCTGGGCTGGGGTGTTCTTTTGTTTGTGTGAATTGTGAACACTGGCAGATTTTTTAAGGTGTCTTCTATTCAGAGATGGGTTTCTGAAAAATCTGTCCCCATCTCTTTTACCTTGCATATACTTTGTGCATATACGTGTGTGAGAAGTGTTTATGAAGTTCCCTGAAGTGCCACTGTGTACATTTAAAACAATGTAATAGTATGTCTCACTGCTTATTCTTTATACGGCACTCACAGAGAACTTGAGTTTTGGTGGGAAAGATGTAACAAAACGAAGGTTGCTTGCAACTGAAGATGAAGTAAACCAGGAAAGTTTCCGAAAAATTCTTGGAGCGGACCATATTGGGGAAAAAAAAAAACCCATCAAGAGTACTTGTGATGCAACCAAAAAGCTGTGTCAAGAAAATGAGAGAACTGCTGAGAAGTCAGAGGTTGAGAGGAAACCACTCCAGACCACCAGTCTGACCTGCATATCCCAGCCTTGATTCACTTTAGGTAGGATTTCTAGGGATTTATTAAAAACAGATTTTTACTTTTCTTAGTTTGATATTCATGACTCCAAGGGTTTGTCAGGAGGGGAGTGATGGTGGAAGGACAGATGTGCTACATAATCAGCCCAGTCTGTCTGTAACCAGAAAGTTTTACCAGTGGCACAGAAGAGGGTTTAGCACAATGGTTTCTACGTGGCAGAAAGTTAGGTTGGAATAAGAGTTGCCTTTAGACTTTAGTCCTTTCCAAAACACGATAAAAGACACTCTTTTACCAGTCTGTTTTTTTCAGATAAGTAGCATGCTCAGCAAACATCCTTAATACTTAAACAGAATAGGGGATGAATACTTTCCAGTGAGGATCTCTGGTCATGTTTTGACTACACGGAGTAGGAAAAAGTTGGGTATTCTTGTTTTTATTTGGATTACTGCATGGAAATTAACCATACAGCTGCAACCCCTTCAGTAATTCCTCGTACTTTCGTAGTTGCTTTTTCTGCGCGGATATCCTCTCCCAAGCCAGCTGGGTGGGCAAAGCCCCGCAGGTGCGGCGAGCTCGGGGCGGGCTCCCGGCAGGGGAGGGCCGTGGGTGCCAGGTGTGGGAGCCAGGGGCTGCCAGGGATGCTCTGCTCAGCGTTGCCCTGGCATACGGACCCGTGCAGCGGCCTCCGTGCAGGAACGGCGCGGAATCCACGCAAGACAGGTAAAAACCCAGCAATAACCGAGCGGCACCGATCACCGCAGCGCGGCCGCGGACCGCCCGCGCCTCGCGGAGTCCCCGTCCCGCCGGGCCCGGCAAGNTCCTCGGCCGCCGCCTCCGCGCCCTCCGCCTGCCCGTTGAGCTCGTGGGTCTCGCTGCCCGAGTCCATCGCGGCTCGCTCCTGTCCTGGGCGGGCCGGGGCGCGGAGGGGAAGGCTCCCCGCGCAGCAGCGGCTCCCGCAGCTGGCCCGGCCTCCCCGCGCAGCGCCCCGGGGACGTTCCCGTCGCCGGGGCCGCCTTCCCCTGCTCTTCCCCGCCTCCTTCCCCTCCTCTCCTCCTCCTCCCTCCCTGCCCGCGGGCAGAGGTTTCCGTGCAGGGCTCTGCCCGGCGCAGCTCAGCGCTCCGCCCCCGCCACGGGCGGGCGGAGCGGCTGCAGCTGCGGGGGAGCGGAGCCCGCAGCGGGGGCGAAGCCCAGGCAGCCCGGGTTGAGCCCCAATTCCCAGTGCTGGCCAAGAATCACATGCGTGTTATTCTGTATGTAGGGAACTGGTAATGGATGCAAATGGCTCATTTCAGGAATCTGTCGTGACAAAGTGGAAGGCTACCGTTTGATTTTTAAGAGCTCTCTGGTTAGTGTTTTTAGGGTTTCAGTATCATTATCCCCTTTTTTCCCCTCATTTTTGTACATATTTTAGTCTCCCTATGCTTATTTTCCCACCTGTGCTGTGACAAAGAGCACGTACAAAACCGATCAATATACAGGTTTGATGGTATTGGGACTTCAGAGGAACTCTCAGATGCATAGAAACAACTGCCAGCAAGAGCAGAAATGTAAAAAATGAATGTGAGTAATTGGGTTCTATATGACCACATGTGATCTCATTTAAAGTCTGAACTGCTCATCTGCACCGAAAATGTTCCTGAGTAGTTGTTAAACGAGCCACTTTCTATGTGAAGAGTCCAAATGTGTCTTCCCCAAGTGAACTCCTTCAAAATCCACTATGTTAGGAATTGCTTTTCTCATCCTCTAAAGAGAATTAAAGGATGTTCTGTTTACAGAATTCAAGCAAACGTATAGAATATAAACAAGCATGCAGAATGTAAATATATATAAATATAATTTGAATTTTTAAAAAAGATACTAAAAATTAAAAATGCAGGCTGAGGTGTGAGGACTGTGACATGTCAAGTAAAAATCTCCCCTGTATGCCATATCCCTGCAGCTTTATCCATGCAGCAGTTGAGCTCACCTCTCTGACATGCAATAACTTCTGAGCAGGTAGGAGAGGGGAATTGTGGTATCCAACTTAAAATTTTATGTGTCTCTGACTATTTAGTGCTTTGGAGTTTCTCCGGTGGGGTGTGATGGAAATTCATATTCACCTCAACTTCAAACTGCACTGACTTCTCTGACTTTAAACTGCTGACTTCTCTTTGTGAGTTCACAGTGATTTTTTATTAAAGCAGACCTAACTGGTGACTGAATCCATTTTTGGAGTCCACATAAAAGCAAATGGACAACCAGATGTGGCAAAATACAAATTAAGCACATGTTTGGCTTCTATTTTTCATGCTAAAGGTTATTGAAGATTTCATTTCACTGCTCTCCACACTGTGCTGAACTGATCATTAATGTTCATCACACAAAACTCCTCTGACACAATGTACGCTCACAGTTACTGCCTTCACAAACGACACAGTGAACGTTTATTTAATTAGACTTTACAGAAAATCCTCATCTATCTTGATTCCTTGGCTGCCTGTTTAGTGCAGTGAGCTAGGAAACACTAATTTAGAGAGAGAAATAAAGTTTATTGTTATGGTCCATAGAAAAGGGAAGAAACAATGTATTATGACAGCAAAGGTATACGTGTATGTGTATTAACCACACTGTTGTCAGTTCTTAACAAGTCCAAGGCTTAAAAAAGCACACTGTTTTCCTTAAATTTTGGGTTCATGGTAGCTAAACTTCAGTAATACGCTCAGCCAGGCCAGCCTTTCTCAGACATATTACCTGTTCATTCAAAAGTCATTAAATATGCATGGACCATAATTGTTGCTGCATTTGGATCCCAGGACAACCTAATTGGAACCCTCTCTGGTTGCAAGCATCCAGGGACATTTTCAGAGATACTGCTATATTTCTAATGACTCCTTTTTCGTCTTCTGTACCTCCTTGCAAATGCGTTTTGAGAACCTTGTTTGGCAGCTGTAAAAGTTTGATGTGCTCTGGTGAAATTATTCTGCCCTTAGTCCTAGAAGTGAGAGGTCTGTGCTTTGTACATGACAGTGATAGTGCTGAGTGATTCCTCCTGTGTGCTAACTCGCTTTGTGCTGCACAGTCACATGCCAAAGAGACCTGAGAGTAGGACTTCTTGTTACTTCTATAGGAAAGGGGTGTAATTTCAGTGGAACTGGGAAACAGCTGAATTTGTATTTGTGAGACATGCGGTCTGAAACAGCCAGTTCTTTCTTTATATTTCACCTGAATTATTTGCTTAGTTGTTTTTTTTTTGTTTTGTCTTGTCATAATTTCCTGTCTGATGCTTGCTCTTTGTGCTTATGTGAACTGCTTGGGGGTTGGGAGAAGACAGACAAAAAGGCATTTCCATGATGCTCTCTGTAAATGGAGGGATGCAGCAGAGAGATGTTCACCTAAGGACAAGAGACCTATCTCACCTTCCCTTTTTAAACAAAAGTTGTGTGGGTAAAAAAAAAAAAAATCAAAGCATTAATTTGGAGAAAAAGCAAAGGAGAAGGGCCTGACAAACACTCAGCTTGGCAGTGGAACTGCAGAATTCCCTGCATCTTCCATTCATCCCTCTAAAATCAGTCTTTGCTTCACGTGCTTCTGTCTGCTTCTTCCCAGCAAGGCAGCCTGTTTCAAATAGCTTCATAATGGGCATGAAAATGGTACTTTTTTCTTTAATGAATGGTGCCAGTATGGAATTACTTCCCCTGGTTGGACATACCCAGCGGTGTAACCAATACTGCAAGCTTATCTCACGCAGTTCATTTTGTGTCCAGGGGTCACGATACATAATTTAGACCTGTTGCATACCCTGGATCTTTCGTAAATCTGTATTCAAGTGACACTATTAATTCCGTAATGCCTTAATATTTATCTTACAAAATTACTCACTTCCCACAAACTGCAGCTTAGTCTGGAGTTATAAAGGAAGGTAAGGCTGGAAGGTCTGGTCTGATTCTGGCAATCTAGCACATACCCGCTGCAAAAAAGTTTAAATGGGCTATTGGGACAAGGCTGTGTGTTGGAGAGAAAGAGGAAGAAAGACTCAAAACTGTTTTGAGTTTTGACTACAGCCATCACTAACATTGGAGGGGGTTGTGGAAGGAGGAGTTGGTTGGGCATGCACACTGAAGGACTTTTAGATAAACTGAAATTTGCCAAAGTAAAGTTTTGAGTTGAGAATTAATTGTAGCAGTACATCTGTATTAACCTGGAAAGAAAGCAAGCTTGGGGGAAATGTTATTGCTCTCTACAACCACCTGAAAAGAGATTACAGTGAGGTGGGTGTCAGTCTCTTCTCCCAGGTAATGAGTGACAGGACAAGAGGAAATGGCCTCAAGTTGTGCCAGGGGAGTCTTAGATTGGATATTAGGGGAAAAAGTCTTCACAGAAAGGATGGTCAAGCACTGGAGCAGGCTGCCCAGGATAGTGGTGGAGTCACCATCCCTGGAAGTGTTTAAAAAACTTGTAGATATGGCACACATGGTTTATTGGTGAAAATAGTGGTGGTGCTGGGTTGATGGTTGGACTTGATGGTATTAAAGGTCCTTTTCAACTTCTTCTGTGATTCAGTGATATGCTGTGGGCACACAATCAGAGAATCAGGTCATTGGGATATTTTTAGGTGCTGTAACAAGTGTCTGGGGAAGAGAGGGTTACATTTGTGGATATATAGAGCAGTTTTCTGTACTGCAGGCAGGTATCTAATTCTCTGCTACTTCAGAACTCATTTTGTGAGTGATTACATTGCATAACACAGGGTAAGGAGGGTTTTTGAATCCCCTGTATAATAACCTACTTGCATTGCTGGAATTGCTCCAGAATCACTTGAACTGAAGGGCTGCCTGGCAGCCCCAGGAATCGATGGTTATGTCAATGTCAGAATTCTGAAAGTGACCTGAATATTTTGATTTACTGTGAGCTTTCATGAAAAGCCAGTGATCAAGGCAAAGGATAGTGCCCTTCCCTCCTAATCAGTAGGATCTGGAAAGACATTTTGGAACATTTTCCAGACATTCTGGAAAGACATTAGTGGAAGGTTCCCTGTCCATGGCAGGAGGGTTGCGACAAGATGATCTTTGTGATTCCTTACAACGCAAAACATTCCATGATTCTGTGGTTCTGATTTTGCTTGCTCACAAGCAACTGGCTGTGGGCTTAATGCATGAAGCACATATGGAAATTTCTGGCCTCTGGTATTGGGAAGATCAGTTTCAGCAATCACGTTTGTCCATTTTGGATTTTAAATCTTGAAGCCAGTGATTAAATCTGGTTTTTTGCTTAAGATGTGCTGCCTTGCTTGGCACACACATGTTTGGAACAGACTTTTTGAGAAAGAGAAGGTTTCAAGCAGTGCTGGACTTGTGCCAGAAGGAAATGAATAAGCTCCTACCTAGAAATAAGCAAGTGGTTTAGCATTAAAATGGGGACGTCTGGAGTTTGTGAAAATGATCTGACCCAGGATATACAATTTAACAGTACTCTTTTGGATTAATTTTTGATGCATTTAGAAGTGTAAGGCAGTTAATTTTTTCTGTAAAGAGCAAGTACTGCCCATTACATAAAGGACTTCTCTGTGCTGTAGCACTCACTTCCCCTGGGCTCGCTGCCCTCCACGCACTCACACATTGCTGTACAGTGCGCTGAGTTCACAGCACATTAGTTGTACACTCAGATCAGCCTCTCAGCTGCTCTATTCTGCCTTGTACAAACAGCTGTTCCCATAGTCTGGAGTGCTCGGTGTTGTTTGGTGAGCAGCTGACGTGCCTGTAGTGCAGATGTTAGCAAAGCTGTGCCTGGCAGGGCTGATTTTGGGGAGAAGAGGGACCCGATGGCCTTGGGCTGCTCTGGGAGAGAGGTGGCTGGGAGTGCTCATGGGTATCTCATCTGAATGTGAAGTGCAGATTTGCAGCATGGCCACAAGTCATCTGGAAACCAGAGAGTTCTGCCTGGGCCTGGCATGGCATTGGCAGCGTGTTGTCTGACTACAAGCCATGTGTTCAGAGACAGCTGTGTGGTCCCCCAGCCTGGCCCTTTACACAAATTATTGGCATTCCTCTCTGGAGAGTCTGATGATCCATTTTTTACATATTTTTTTAGATGATGATGACAGCCTGCCAGGTTGTCAGGTGGTTCTACTGTTCTCTAATTCTGGAGCACACTTCCTGAGGAGATCTGGCACTCTTGGCTTAAGCTTTCTATTAACTCCCTCCTGGAATGCCTGCTTTGGAGTGTGCTTGCACTGCTGCACCTTTCCTGCAAGGGAACAGGGTTCATGCTTCAGGGACTGTTACCACACAGTGCTATCTGAGAAACTAGGTACAGCCTTGTACTTAAAATAGGAAAGAAATATCAAGAATTTAGATAGGAGAGACTCATTAGGAGGAAATAAAGCTCCTGTTTTTATCCTCTGTCTTAAAGACTTCATAACTTTTACACTTTCTGGCTGAAATTGCTTAGCTTAGTCTATTTCTATATATTAATTTCTCCTTTTAAAAGTCCTAGTAGAATCACTGCACCTTTTTAAACCACAGCACATATGTGTGTGTGTATTTACACACTTGTACAATTAGAGGATGTGATTTTTATGCAAAATTTGTTGTGGAAATTGTAGAGCTGAAATGAAATGGCATATAAAGTTGCAAATTTGGCATGGTGAGGCTGGTCTAAAAGTTCTGCTGAGCTTGAGCATTGTCTTTTATAAAATTGTGATGTTTGTTAATGATTTCTCTTAGCTGGGAGAATGTTTTGCTAAGAAAATCACATTTGCGTGTGCCTGAAGCTGCATAACTTAGCTGTGTGTTACAAAATACACAGATAACACGGGTTTAGGAGGTGGTGGTGTGTTTTTAGAGGA
The DNA here is from genome assembly GCA_013397725.1 of Rhagologus leucostigma. Taxonomy (NCBI): domain Eukaryota; kingdom Metazoa; phylum Chordata; class Aves; order Passeriformes; genus Rhagologus; species Rhagologus leucostigma. Next base: position 299,097 of record VZTD01001654.1, read on the forward strand.
TGTACTGGTAATTCACGTCAGAGGTGCTGAATCTTCATCTAGGTAATGAATGAGATAAAAAATCAGTTGCATTTCTGTTCCCAAACTGTGTTACCATTGTTTGGTTCTAGCCAACAGAACTTCCTTACTATCATTAAATTATTTTTATATATTTTATTGTATCAAATAGATGGAGAATGATTTAAATACCTCTATGTGCAAACTCTAGAATTTAATGTTTACTTTTGAAAGGTGATTTTAAACTTTTTTCATCAAATGTGTAGGCAGTGATAGGTCAGAGATGACCCATTTGCAGTAATATATTCCAAAACAAGGAATTCAAAGAAAAACCAAACCTAATGTACTTTTCAGGTATGTGAAGAAGTGGAGCAGTGCTCTAGAAGAGGGAGTGGAAGGACGTTATCTGTAAACCAGAGTAAAGAATGCACCTGTTTAAAATGCCAGGTCTCGGTACGGGTGTGAATCTGAATTGTATGTCCCTACATAGCTTGTCAGCAACCAGGTAAATAAGAGAAGAATCAGGCCCTAGAGCTACTGCTGGCAAAGGCTGATTCAGTGAAAGGACTAATCCAGTTAAATGAAAAGGCCTTTGTATATGGAATTACTCCCAAATGTAATTCATAGAACAATGCATGCTATTGAAATGCATTTAAAAAAAAAAAAAAAGGAAGAAAGGAAAAAAGGAAATAAATGAGCTGTTCAAAGGGTTGTTTTGTATCAGACTCATTTTAGGAGTAGTTCCCAGCTTCCAAGATGTACGGGGAGAGGAGAGAGAGAGGAAGGAAGAAAAAGAGACAATTTCCCCGCAAGGTAGAGCACCAGCTCCATGGGTGACAGCAGTGCTGAGGATCTCAAGACCCCAAGTACCTGCCCTGCAATGGGCCAGAGGGAAGGCCTGAAGAAAGCAGCCTTCATTGCCAAGGTGCAGCCCCTCCCCATTCCTCGTGTCTTTTATTAATGTTACTATCCTTAAAAAAAAAAAAGGGCAAGAAAAGAAAAAACAGATGATCTTTGCCAGCTATCCCAGTTTTGCAGCATCAGTCAAGGCTTTAGAGCTGCTGTGTAGTTGTAGGATTGTGTCTGTGTGCAGGGCTGTAGGGCCTGATCCTCTTGGGTTTTTTGTGCTCTCTCAAGACTGAGTTCAGGTTCCACTGTGTGCAATGGGATAAGTTTATGTGCATTGCATGTGCCCATAAATACTGCGAAATAGGCTTATGAGTGTGACTGATGTGTGCAACATGAGAGTCCACATGTCTTGAGTGTGCAAGCAGTGGGGCTGGTTTTTTTTGTCTAGAAAGGGTTCCTAGTTAGAGTTGTTTTTTCCAGAATTTCTGAAGTTGTTCAGATAATCCATGTTGAAAGAAACATCAGGAGGTCACCTACCCTAACATTTTGCTCAAGTAGGATCAGCTGTGAGGTCAGACCAGGTGACTCAGGGCTGGCTCATGCTCACTGGCCTTAAAGCATTTTTTGGTAGTTTCTTTGTCATGATAATGTTCCAATATATGAATTTACAAATATAAATTTACATCCCTTTCATGCTTTCTTTTGCCAGGTTCATAGACAGGAGCTTTTTTAAAAGCCAGAAATTTGACAGTATAACTTTTCATTTGTTTGTTTGATTTTTTTAAGCAAACCACATGAAATCTTTAGGTCTGGATCATTTAAAATGGTATCTACTTCAAATCCCGTTGTGATAGACCAGCTAGGTACCAAATACAGATGCTGTTTATTACTGACACACAGTTTAAAATAGCAAGAGGAAATTCAATCCCAGATGGAATTTCAAGGCCAGAAATCACTATTGTGATCATTTTGCTTGAATTTCCCGCAGCACCACTCAGAGTTTGCCCAGCAGCTTGTGGTTGAACCAGAGAAGGACAGTTGGCTTTGTTGGAGTCCTTGGCATTGCTTTTAAAGCTGACATTAAAAGAACTTGACAGCTTTGGGATGTGGTGAACAGTCAGTCTATAGACTAGACTGGACTGAAACCATTAAATATGATATGTAGGGAAATTAAAAAATCTCTTTCACCTGGAAGTGCTGAGTGGCCTCAGCAGAACCTGTAGACATTAATTCTGCCTGTGGTCTGCATTCCGCTCTGCAGTTATGCTCAGGGCTGTCTGTAAAAGTACGAATTTTCTGGTGTTTTCCTGGCAGACTATCAGAAACACATTGCAAATGTTTCTCTTTTCTGGTTCCTATCTCCAAAAACATGTATATGCATAAGGGCTTTTTCTTGCAAGACCTGTTGCCTAACGAAAGCAGCGCCATCTGGCTTTGTCTTCCTTTTTTTCACCAAATATTTGATGCAGTGTGTAAAAATAATTCCAACATAACCCGTTCATTAGCACTGTTGCCCTGTTTTCACTTCACTAGATGCTTATACTTGCAATTATTTCCCATTGTTGGCTTTTCTACTTTTATTTGCTGCGTGACTCTTGTGTTTTTGTTAAATCTTGATGGTTGCACTAGTTGTGAATAATTTTCTTTGACTTAGAGTATAGTGATCATGGAGTTAATAGGACATAAAATAAATACAAAAGGTATCAAGAATATCATAATGTCAGTTATATAGCCCATGGATATAAAAACATCTTTGTATTTACAGGGTATATGTTATAATTAATTCCCATCTATTTTCACAGAAGCTTTGTAGAAACTTACACGGAATGTAAGTTTAGAATAACTGCCCAATTAAGATGCATATTTTACTTTTCTAACTTTGCTGTGACAGTTTCTGCCATTGCCAAACTGTGCTGCCATCATCTCCCATTACTCATGTGAAGGAGCTGAACATCACTCCAGTGTTACTGAAATACTGAGGTGTGGAGGAAATTACCCGTAGGTAAATGGGGTTTAGATCCGCAAATGTGATTTTTAAAACCCCTGTCTAGTTGGAGATTAAAATCAATAGTTGTGCTTCTACCTAAAGAAATGCTTTCATTGAGCATCCTAGTCCTGAATCTCCCTCAAAGCGGAACCCTGGTTAATTCACCTCCCTGAGGGCCTGAGGATGGAGCTGTTCCCCATCTACCCTAGGAATGTCCAGATTGTGTTGATAAGGCTGAGGTCCCTCTACTCTACAGGGTGAAGATGCAACTTTACTTTCAAACATAGGCCTTAGAGGAGGTAAAGTGGTAGTTAGAGATAAAAATTTGGGGTTGTGTCCAGAAGTGCAAGAAGTTTAAGGTCTCAGCCCAGCTTGGGGCTGCTCGGTGGGTGCTTTGGGAAGCACAGAGAAAGCCAATCCAAAATCGCTCTTTTGCTGATCCAGGAAATATTTTCAGGGGTAGCAATGTGACTCCAGTGCGAGAGGCTGAGCACCCCGACTCTGACAGCCACAAAGCCATGGTTACGCTATCTGGGGCACAGGTCTGAACCGTCCTGTCGGGAAGGGAGTTAGCTGAGTGCTCTGACAGCTACACTGCTGCACTTCACTAGGCAAAACACAATTCCTCTTTCATCTCAGAAAAGAATTTCACCTGTCTCTGCTGGAGGGGGAAAGCAATTCTAGGCTGTGGATCTTCATTGAAGCTGAGTGACTTAAATGTCTGAGGATAGAAGGAGGAAAAGTTGCTGCCTCAAAACACTGGCAAGCCAGGCAGGCTAATGAGAGTGAGCCCCACAGGGAAATCTAGCACTGCTGGCTGTGTCCAATCCCATTGTGATAGAACAGCTAGGTGCAACCACAGAATCCCCTGATTTGCTTTGGGATCAGCTGCTTCGGGATGAAGCACTAAATGCGAGTTCTGTCCTGGATCTGGTTCCTAAGAGAGCTTGCAGTGACTAAACACGGGCCACATCCAATGCTTGGCGCCGGCTCCAGGTGTCCACATCTGCACACCCGTACTCGTATTCACTGCCAGCCTCCACAGGCCCGGGCAAGGCTGGGCTCAAGGCACGGATGCAGGCAGAATTTAATCTTTTGGGCTAGAGCTGTCTCTGCTGTAGGACTGTAGTGAATCACTGCAGTGCAATGGCTGCCAGGAGGGTGAACTGTGAGGCCCTAAATCAGTGTGATGGATTGTAAAAGGGTTATAATTCAAGGGGAAGTCATTAGTCCCTTTTGAGGATTTCCTTCTTGAGCACCACTAAACCATTTTTCTGACTTCTTAAGTAGGCAGGAGGACTGAGATATGAATTTATCTTTCTCTTTGCCATTGCTTTTCTGCAGGATTAATATACAAACCAGAGGTAATCAATGACAGAGACAGGAAATGTCCTAATGCTGAGGCCAGGGCAGCTGTGGTTTGGATGCCATTGTGTGCTGCATCTCTAGGCACTTGTTTTTTATTTCAGAAGAGGAACTCTAATGGTAGTGTTTAAGAGTAACGGATACTTACACCACAACACTGGGCAGTCTCAGGACCTTTATAAAAGCATTGCAACTATAGAATAAAAATACAGAACAGCAATTTTGAAAAGGTTAAAAAAGAAAATAACCAAGACAGAAATTAACACCTTCACATTTTTAAGAAAGGAAAACACAGAATCTCAGCTTAGCTTAGAAATGCTGCATTTTTTTAATATCGGTGGCGTATAAAGATGAATGAGGAAGATGAGAAAGAAATCTGTATGTGGTCTCCTTAGCCTGGCTGCACCATGCCCCAGTCACCGTGTTCTAAAGCCTTGGTTTATGGTATGGTGTAAATATTGAAAGAAATTATTGCCAGCAATTATGGTTAATCTCCTTCTTGATAAGTAACATTGCAGATTTCCTTGGCAGACGCTTCTGCGATTGTGCTGGCTGTATGGGAAGTGAGACATTGATACCTTGAGCATAGACCTTCTTAAAGAACTGCTGTCAGGAGAAATGCAAAATGGGAGAAATAAAACTGCTCTGATGTACTTAATTGCTACTGGTTGGTCACTTACCTCCTGAAAACACATTTCTCCCACACCTGGCATGAGGGTGAAAAGCTTAAAACTGGAGTTGTTTTCCAAACCACCTGACTGAAAACATTGCAGGAAAACGAAGGTTTCCAATTGTCCCAATTTGAGGGATGCCAGTTTCTGGTTATATGTATGTTCTAAATAATTTTTGTCTTAACATATTAAAAAAATCAGAATTCAGACTCCAGAAAGCTTCAGCTTTGAGACCTTTATGTCAGATCCATCGGTAGTTTCAAAGACCACACAATTTAGACACCCAGGTGGACTTTAACATCCTGGTTACAAAAAGCACTAATTTTTTAAAGTGTTCTTAACTGTTTTTCAGACTAGACATAGTCAAGTGCATCTTTATTAATTTTGGTGGAGTCTTAAAAGCATCTATATAATCGGATAAAATAGGAGGTATGTGTATGAGCTAGCATGTAAAGAGATCCATCGTGTTCTGTTCTTGCAGAACAGCAAGGCCCTTAGGAAAAAATTAGATATTTATTCCATTTTCACTGAGATGTGGGATCAGTGTGGCTTTCCAGGAATTTAAATTTTTTTTGGTAACTTTAGGGCGAAGTCTGAAGGTGAGTTCACAATGTAAATCCTCCCAACACCCTGCTGCCAGATGGTGTTCATCCAAGTCATAGAGAAAACAATGCAAAATGGAATTGCGCTATTATATGGGATGAATTATTGGAAACCAGCATCTAGGATTCTATTATTATTATTGAAACAGCTCCAGTTTATTAAAGGATATTTAATCCAGTAAGTATATACAAAGCTTGCCTGTCAGTTTATCTGACTATCTATCCCACAATATATTTTCTCCATTTTTTTTTCCTTTGGGTTTTTTTGTTTGGTTTTTTTTTTTTCAATAGAACTGTCAAAAGCAGTAGGAAAGAGCGTCTTTGGTCAGTGCTCTGAGTCAGTTTGTTCTGATGCTGCTCAGGGCACAAAACACATGCTTATATTACCATATTGTAGTAATGATCCCAAGAAATTATTTGCTTTGCTTTTAAGCGGTGTGCCTCGCTGTAGACAGCATTACTGTCCATTCAGGAAATTAATTGAAAGTATAATTAAGGACAGTTACACAAGGCTTGAAAAAAATGTAGATCATGGAGCCAAACCAGCACAAATTAACCAACTGCATGCTGCAGTTCTTTAACCTGCTTTGATTCTTAGAGAGGATTTGAAAATGGCTGATGCCTTTAACTTACATTTTTCACAAAGGTTTTAACAAAACTCTTAAAATTCTCGAGTAATCAAAGTAAGGGGCCCTATTAAATAATGAGCTAAACCCTGGTTAAGCAGCTGCAAACAAAGAAAGTCATAAGACTGTGTCTGTGGGTAATACTGAGTGAGAGCTGAGGTCCAGGATTTCTGCCCTTTTGGGAAGGCTGTGGGGGAAGCTGCTCTGTGCCAGGGGAGAGTTTTCCACATCCCTGGGCCTGGCAGCAGATCTGGTGTGGAGCTGTGCCATGGTGTGCAAGGCTTTCCCTGCAGCAGGACCTGTCATGCCATCGCCTCAGGTGGGCTGCAGATAGGCTGCACAAAAAGCAGCTTTTGTGCTGAGGCCATCAGATGCCCTGATATTTCTGCTGTGCCAAGCAGCCTGGGTATGCTCTGAAACAAGAAAGCTGCTCTCAGTTTCCAGCTCAAGTTAGAAGCCAAAAATCAAGAGTATGGTGAAACATGCCTTCAGAAATTACTCAAAGGAAACAAAAGGCTTCTTAGTAAAGGTGAACCAGGCCTGTGAACAGTACATTTGAGGATATTTTGGGTTAGTCTTTCAAAGTATGATTCTAGAATACAATTGTAGACTTTTGCAGAGAGTTTTCTGTAATGCAACTGAATTAGCAAAAGGAGAGTAAGATTTTAAAAGTATTTCTTGTATCTCTGTGTATCTGCTCAGGTTTAGAGATACAGCTTGGTTTAGAAGCTCAAGGGTATGTAGAGCCATTCTCTTCAAACCCAATTCACTATAAACTTGCTGTGAAAAACACCTGCGTGTTACTGGGAAGCCCAACAGCCCAATTAAGGAAAAGATCTGCAGATGTATAGATGTATGCAAACATAATTGAAAACACTTTTTCATGGGGCTAGTGATTTGAGAAACAACCCGGCACAACCAGGCATTATGTCCCTAATATCTATACTGAAACATGCCCTGGAGAGAGAGATAAACTGCCTACCCCACTCCAGTATTTATGTCCTAACTGGGTAGTAGTGTGGTACAGAGCACAGCTGTGTGTGCTGGCTGCCGGACAACATTCCTGAATCTGCTCGTGCAGAGCAGTCGTCCTGATGCATCTTTAAAGACACTTTTGATTGTTGAAGTGAAGTAGCTCATGGGCAGGGAGCTGCTATCAGCATGATTTCCAAGTTGTAGATGTGTGGGTGAGCCCTTGCTCGTAATGCCTGTGTGTACTGTGCATCTTTTTTGGGGATGTGCTCCCGGGGACTCTGCTCGAGCAGGGAGTTTGGTCTGGGTGAGCCCGCTCTGGTCTCTTCCAACCTGACCCATTCCATGGCTCTGTGGTTCTGTAATGGAAAGAGAGCCTGTATATTTGTGAGCTGATCCAGTTCTTGTTGAAGTTGGAGGAAATCCTGCAGTGAGCTTTTGCTGAGTGTGTTGAACGTGAACCAAGACTGCAGTAAAACATATAAAAATGTTTGTGTTAAATACAAAAGAAAAAGATATTTGATACCTGCTGTGTAGTTTGCATGCTTGATCTCCCTTGCCTACAATAGCTTTTCTCTGTTTCAGTTTATACAGAGTCCGTAGCTGTGGGTTTCTCCTCTTAGCTGGTAGTCTTTTGTAGGAATAATATACACTGGCAGAAGGGAGAACCAGTCTGCTTCCAGAATAAAAATATACTTCCTGTATCAAATGCCCCATTGACCTTCACAGCCTGGGTGGGGAAAAAAAACTTATTTAAAGTCTGGATTGCTATGGGGTTTTGTTGGGGTGGTTTTGGTTGGGATTTTTGGTTGGTTTTGGGTTTTGTTAAGGTGATGGTACTTTGGTAAAGCATCTATCTTGCTCTCTCCATCTCCCTCCTTGCTATTTACTATTTTGCCTGTTCCATCTTTCTGTGGTATCTTCCCTCTCCCCAGTGTGGTATCTTCCCTCTTCCCAATGTTTTAACTTCTCTTTAATCCTCTAGAGCATATCCAACTGCTCCTCTACATGTGCAGAGGGAACAATTTCTGCTGAGGTGTAGGCTGGAAGAGCAAAGATATCCTCTCTACAGAGTTTATCAAACCTCATCATTGATAGACAGGGTCAGAGACCACTAGTCAAGGGGTTTCTCTGTTCAGGCTGGAGCTGTAGGAGGCATTCGTGCAGTTACATGTTGGATTGCTGGGAGCCCTCCCATGGGGAATGACCAGCATCCTCGGGAATTCTAATCCATCACATAAAATTGAAAAGCCTTTGATTCTGACGAAGGTTAGGTGTGTTAGTCATCATTCTAGATCTGGGGCTTGAATTAAACTTGGTAAAAACTCTAATGCTCCTGTGAGCACTTTTCAGCTCTGAGTAAGTGCAAGCCAGCTCCAGGGATCAACACCCTGCAAGTCCTTGGGAGAGATGAGGAAATAACTCTTGGGTGGATTCAGGCTGTCAATTAAAATTTAATTATAGGCTTTGGCAGTATGAGAGCAAAGGTTGGGTCTGAAGCCTTTGTGCAGTCCTATAAATAAGTTAAAGCCATTAGGTGCATTGGTCATCATTTACAAGATCGCTTTTGCCAGTAAATACAATGAACATTGTGTATGAGACTGCACTTGTGAATGCAGCTGCACAGTGGCAGAATACAGCTCACCGCTTTCTGTTTAATATGAGAGCTCTGCAGCCTACCCATCTTACCCATTGCTTCAGACAGAATGAGTGTGGAGAAAACCTGAAATAGGACTGACTTCCCCCAAAAACCCAGCAGAAGATGTAAAGAGATGGTAGGTCTGGGTAACAGGAGCGTCCCTCCTGAGAGCATCCAGCCCCAGGCAGCTTGTTGCTAGGCAGAGGCACAAAGGATACGTTATACGCTCCAAAGGGGAATCTGTACATTTGATTTTAAGAAAAGATCTGAATTTCTGCTGAGACGTTTACATATTTAGTTTTTCACGCTGGTGTTTGATATTAATTTTAAAAGCAGTCTCTAATTTGCCTTGCTGACTGTTGTGTTTTAACTGTGCCACAATTCTAACGCCTCCCATTAAATTTTTTCCCCTCTGCAATTAACTTACGTAAAATCAGGTTTCCAGGGCTTTTTCAAATTTTATGAAGTAAATCGTCTTGAGTACGATTACTGTGCCGTGGCTTTTTGCTGTGCACTTGTTCATTCTCTGACACAGTTAAACATGTGTTATTAAAATGCAATAGTGGTAACATCATGCAGCTGCAATTACATTATGGAAACATTATCTTCATGGGCTGATAGGACTTCAGAGACACAGCATAGTACAGGTTTCCACAAAAGCATCTTGAGGTTATTTTACCAGTGTGATTATGTCTCTCTGGGCATGCCTTGAGACTTCTGCAATGCTCTTAGACTGAATGCATTATAATAATGAAACCTGAAAAGCTTTTCCTTAAACTTTTAAGCAATGCTTTTTTTGAGTTTTTAATAGCAGGAAGGTTTAAACTGCTGTGGGAGTTTAAACAATACACATATCTCTGTGTCTACCCTGTATTTACACACACCAGAGAACATCTGTGTGTGTGGGTGCTCATGTAAATCCTGTTGGAGTACACCTGTTCAGTGATTGGATATCGACAGATTTCTTTTTCTTTCACTTTTCTCAGCAAAAGAGAGGCATGATAGAACCTTAAAGCTGGTCTTACCTGTTGGCCTTGCTGGAGATGGGTAAAACTTTTGCACCCTTTATGGCAAATTTTTGTTCTCTTCGTAGGAGATCTGAATGCAGCTGATGATGTAGAGCATTCAACACATGCTAAATGTTCTACAGACACCAAGTGCCTTATTTCCTAGATAACACCTGGTTTGTTACTTGCTGTAGTACACCTGGATATCCCATGTAGATGGGCAGAAAGAAAGACATTTCATTTGGGTAGAAAATTAACAGCAATAACTACGAAATCAATGTACAAACTTGTTTACGTTTAGAAAAATTAAATCGTTGAAGACAAAATTAGTGGCACATAATAGCGTTAGTCATATGAATTCAGCTATCTCCAGGCAGTTCTATAGAGATGGCTTCACCATTTACATTACCGAGGATGTCTCACTCAGTTCTGGCAGGCAGCTAAGGAGAGAATAGATTGTTCTGCCACAAAATGAAGTTATTTGAAGTAATGTTAATAATATTGCTTATTTATTAAAAAAAATTTAAAAATTAAATGTAGTCATCTCTGTGTAGAACAAGCTCAAAACTGATCTCAGCTGCCATACAAACCAGGGCCACAGGGCAGCTCATGACAAAAGGACTTAGGAGGGAGTCCATGCCTTGTCAGCAGGTTTTGTCTGAGGAATGGGTTTGTTGGGGCTGCTGCTGCTTTTTACTGCTTTACAGCCTTCCCTGAGGGTTAAAAACTTGGTTAATGCCTCAGGCTGTGGAAGCGGGGAGGCTCTTTCCCCCCTGTTGCCTCTGCCACTGATTTCCCTCCACATCCATTTCCACGTTCACCAGTGGATCATTAGGCAGAGCAAAGCAGCCAGGAATGGTGCTGGGAAGGGGATGCCTCTTGTCAAGGGGCCATAGGTAACTTACAGTTCAGGCTGCTCCTGGCTGCATTTACATTGTATGTTTTTACACACAAATGCACGTGTGCATTTATGCACATATTTATATAAGTATAAAATACACATATAAATATTTGTGCTGTCCAAAGCTCTTTAACTTGAATTAAGGATTTTTTGTGTCTCTTTTTGATCTACTGAAGTGCTGAAGGAAACACTTGATGATTGATGGCATTGTGTTTATGTGACATGGATGGGCTGGAATGCCCTGGGTGCAGGTGAACACCCCAGTTTTACTGGCTTTGCACCATGCAGTGTCCAAGGCCGCTGCTGGTGTACAGGAGACTGCACTGCTTTTTGTCAGGACCAGTGTCTTTCACAAGGACGACTCCTTGCTCCTTGTTAGGTGAGAAGTTCTCAGGCTTGTGAGGTTTTTTTGCCTGTGGCTGTATGAGCTGTGGTGCTGTGCCCTGCTGCACAGGACAGCAGCACAGCATCAGGGGTTCACTGAGCCGACAGGATGGAATTGTTGCTACAGGCAGGGCTTCCTGTTTATTTTGGTTGCAAAGCTGAGACCTTTACTTCCACCTTCTCAGCACATAATCATAGAATCATTAAGGTTGTAAAAGACCTCCAGGATCGTCATGTCTAGCCACTGAATACCACGATGCCCATTAAACCATATCATGAAGTGCCACATCGACTCATCTTTTGAACACCTCCAGGGATGGTGACTCCGCTACTACCCTGAGCAGCCTGTTCCAATGCTTTACCACTTTTTCGGTGAAGAAATGTCAAGTTTTGCTCTTCTTTTCCATTGTTGGGAAGCTGGACAAAAACATAATCTAGACCATGCTGCTGTTGTGTCCTTGTGCACGTCCAGAATAACCCTGCTCCTTGCAATCTTTGCGACACACTGCTGATAACTCAGGCTCAGACCACTTCTGCGACTGAACATACGATGTGCTGTGACATACTGAGCTTCCAGTGGTCTTGTACAGGTGCAGGCAAGTGTACTGGGGGTAAAAATGGCCTTTTCAAATCTCCTTTAACTGGAAGTAGCTCCCCTGACTGCTGTCTAAGATTACTGGCACACCCAACACTGCTGGGACGCGTGGTTGTTCACAGCCAGCTCAGGCTGATGGGTCTCCTGCACCACTCAAACACCAGCCATATGTCCAACTTACTCATGTTTCCCACCATCCCTTGGGTCTGCACGTGTGTTTTGTCCAAGGTCCAGACGCTCTGCAGCTGCAGCAGCCATCTGGCAACTGGGGACAATTGCACACTCCGTGCAACACCTGAGGATGTGCTCTGATTTGTATTTCTGGATGTAAGAATCTGAGGGATTTGAGGAGTCCCAAAGTGTCTGGGATTCTTGTTTTTAATTATCACTTTTATTATCAGCCAAACAGTTAAGATATATATGTTTAAAGCATTTTTTTAGTCTTCTTGAATGAGTCATGCTCTCTGTGAAACATGGTCTGTAATTATGTTCGTCGTGGTTTTCACAGTGTCTAAGCATTCCTTTTACATTTGTCTAAAGCTTGTACTGTTTCTTCTGCCTCTTTTTAATTTTTATTTTAAGCCTATGACTAAGAGAAACAATTTAAAAACCATTAGAGTGTTGTCCTTGATGATGTGCTCATCAGAGAACAGCTCGTAACACTCTCCTAGGACTAGAATTATTGGGCATCTTCAAAGCTCAGCTGACAGAAACAAACCAAGCAAGGGAATTAGCCTGATCTATGGGACAGAAGAAATCCCTTTCTGTGTTTGCCAAAACAGAATAAAAAGGACCATTATTGGTGTGAGGGAAGGATCCTCCACCGGGGCCCTGGCCGCCGGCCTGCATTGTGAGACGTGGATTATCCACCACTGGAGGTCTGCTAAGAACAGGCTGGAACAACATGTAACTTGGCAGGAATGGTGCATGCCTAGAGGAGCCTGCCTCAGAGCATCGGGCTGGGCTGGGTGACCTCTCTACAGTGCTGTTTTATCCCTGCTACTCCAACAGAGTTGTCTTTTTTCCTCTTGACAGGCGATACAAATGTAAATGCCTGTGCGTAGCTAAGCAACATCTTCGTCTAGTTCTGAAGTTTTGCCCCCAAAAGTCATTTTTTCTATCTTTGTCTGTGAGAAAATAGAGAAGTGGAGCTTGGCTCAGACCCCAGGGGAAGGCTGCAGAGATGGAGAGGAGTACGCAGCTCCGGTGGGAGCATGGAGAGGGAAAGCCCATGTGCTGTTCCCGTGGCACTGCACTCCAAAGGTCCCCACACCCCACACTCAGAACCTGGAGAGCAGATGGACAGGTCTGTCAAGGGGTCTTAGAATGCAGGACACACACAGAGAAGACAAAGATACACAGATGGGTTCCGGGAGGGTGCTCCAAAATCTGTTTAAATTCCTTTTAATTCTGTCATTTAAAAACTTTAAAAGAGTTGATTCAGATCTGGAAAATTCATGCCTCTAGGAAAACCTGCTGCAATTCTTTAAAACCATCCCATGCCTTTGTAACCTTTTGAGTTTGCACAAAAGGTGGAATGTATTTGGTTTTAAGAAATGATAAGAAGAAACATGTATTTAAATTTGTCCTGATTCAGTGGAAGGCCTTTTGGATTCTTAGAATGATGTATCCAGGTAAAGCTGGATGGGGCCTTAATTTCCTTGGGAAATGCAACCATCCTGAAGTGGTGGATGTCGTGCTGTTAATGGCACTGGCTTGTTTTAATACATTCTGACTGACATGAATGAACACTGTTAAGTTATGATGCATCAGAATTTATGATCCAAGAGCTTTTTGTTTTCCGTTTTTAATTTTTTCTTTTGTTCTTCTGCAAGCAAATGGATCTCATCCAGTCCTTGGCTGGGCAGGGTAAGAATGTAGCAAAATCACTCCTGTCTTCTTCCCTTCTGAGGCAATTTAACACCCAAAAGGTGTTTAAGCAATATTCAGCTAGTAACTATCCAAGAGGGGTTTTATCCAGAAGTTACTACATTTGTTCATTATTTGAATCATTCAGAGTACTCTGGAAATGTCACAGCATTCAGTGGAAACCACTGACAAGTCTTCGCATCCTTCCTAGGGTGTCCTATTATTGTTAAAAATGTATCCAGTGTAAAATAATGTAACGAAAATAGGCAGAAACCCTCTGTCTCTCTTGATCAAGTCTAAATATAGCAAGAAGCCCTTGCTTAGTTTTTAATAAAGACAGCTTTGCTTTACTGTCTTGTGCATACTAATACAGTCTTCTTTCAATAATAAAGAAGAGAATAGTCTTAAAATTGACTTTATCATCAGTCAGCTGGTTAGTGCCATCATACTTGGCTTGGTTTTACTTGGTTTACAGCTGTGACAAAAGACATAGAATCATAAAATCACAGAATGATTTGGGTTGGAAAGGGCCTTAAAGATCAGCTAGGTCCAACCCATATCTTCATCAGCCCAAGAGTCACAAAACTGGGCAGCCACTACCATCAAACTTTGATTTTTTACATATTTGCATTTAGATATTTTTTGCTGTTGTGTTTTAAAACAAGGTTTTCCAGGTCTATCTCAGATTCTGTGTATCTCAGCTCCCAGAAAAGGTAATTAACCACTGCTGCCACTCCACACACGCCGCAGCCTCACCTGATGTGCACGTCTTATCCACCTGTTTCGTACCTTGCGTTCGGAACGTGTTGAAGGGAACGTACAGGTAGAGGAAACAGCTCGCTGAAATGAGCCTCAAACCAGGCTTCCTGCACAGCTTAGCCATGATGCATAACAGACATTGCCTGGTCCATTACCTCTTGCCATTGAGTTGTCTTCCTTCAAAGAAACTCGTTTTTATTGCGGACGGAAGGTCTGAACAAAGTTAACATGAGTTATGAATAGAGTTGCATGGCAGTGAAGCCCTAATGAAAACACACAACAAGCTGGAGGACTGCTGAAAGCAGGAGGCTGTTGAAAGTGTGGTGCACTATGTACTTTATTTGTGTTATTGGCATCAGAAAGCGGTTTTGGATGGGGTGGATCTTTACCCAGCTATAGCAGAAAACAACAACTCTCTGCAGTCACACTCGAACTGTCTCTCTTTGGTAAGGTATGTCCTCTCTGGCAGCAGAAATAATGACCCAGCAAAAAAATTGACCAAAGGTTTTTTAACTCCACATGAGTGTTTCCCTGCTGGTTTTCCTTATTTTTCTGCATCTGAAGCTGTTTCTATCTGCTGTTACGTTCATTAACTTCAGCTCCAGGGTGAGCAGCTGGAATCAGCCCATGTTTCCCTATGAACTGTTGAAACCTGGAAGAAAGGCTGCAAGACTGATGCATCTTCCCATGGCTGCTGGTTCATGATAGTGAAGAACCAGTTAGTGACCCAGGGTGAGAGCCTGCTTCAAACAGGCAGCTCCTGCAGGCTGTGGTGGGTCTGGATCAGTGAGGCATGCACCCACTGCAGCATTGGCAGGAATCTCTGTAGCATTTCCTTTCTGTTGTTTTGTGGTTAGAAACTGCAAATTATTTCACAAGTGCACACGTATGGCAGTGTGGGTTATTCTGCTTGTTTTTATTATAGCTGTTAAGGTCTTAGGTTTCTCAAAATGCTATTTGCTTTAGCAAGGAAAATGCCTCTGCTGTTCTGCTGGGAGCTTCCTCTGTGCAGCGTGTTCCCACCAGACAAGGTGTTTGAACCACCCAAGTGGAAAATGTAAAGAAAAACCCTCTAGCAAAAGGGGAAGGCACCTTTGCAGAGTTCCAGCTGGTTGTGTGGATGGTGGGACCCGGGCAGAGGGAATCTGTGTCTGGTGGGGAGCACTTGTCCCCAGGTGAGGGTAAGGTGGTAGCAGTGCCTGCTGCTGCGGAGGGCAGTCTGTGCTGCTGACCGGTCTGTGCAACACGTGGAGGGACACAATCACAGAATCATTAAAGCTGGAAAAGCCACCTAAGATCAAGTCCAGCTGTTAATCCAGCACTGCCCTGTTCACCACTAACCCATGTCTCTAATTCATTCTTACAACATTCTCAGCTACTCTGTTTGTGTCACCTGTCTCTTGCACAGAATTACTCACAAGGGCCACTCTTGCTGGGGACTCTTTACCAAGCCTGCGGCAGGAGTTCTGCACCACAAGCCTGCGGCAGGAGTTCTGCACCACAAGCCTGCTCCGGTACTTTGCCAGGTGGCTGCACTAGGCAGGAGTTGGTCAATCCCTGTGTCTGAAACTGGCTATGTATCTCAAAGTCACAGTAATTAGCTAAGCCAGAGGAGATGATCTGCTGAACTGTTCTCCTAGCTAACATCTGAAATGTGTTTAATGAAAATTCCAGAGTCTAATGGGTCTAGTCTAAAAGCACCTACTTCCAATGACTTATTCCAGTAAGTCCATGCTCATGAGAGCGCTCAGGTAATTTCCATCACAGCACTCCTTTGGCTTTTGGGGGTTATATTACATCCACTGTAGATTAATTTCAGGCTGCTGTATTTGTTTTAACCAATTTTCATAATGAAAGTCCAGTCTCATTTATTTTTATTTACATTTTAATTAATGACAGCTACATATTAGCTGCTTGGAAAAATGCTGATCAAAGCCTGGGGTGATAAATTGGGCACAAGTCTCCCCAAAACAAACTGCCAGCACAATCTGGAGCGTGTCCTTGAGACTTCAGTGGTTTAAAGAAGGTGACCTGTATGATTATTATTAAATATTTCTGTTTCCATTGTGGGGGTCAAAACCAGCTTCCAGAAAAAAAAAGGGAAATAATGAATTAACTCATCAGAGTACGTCTTGGTCTGTTCTGTAGGGAAGTTTAGTTGTTAATTTATTCAGATCAAGTCACCTACCTCGAGCTGTCTTAAAATGCATTCAGAAGAAGGGGAATATTCATTCTAGCAAAAATAGTACACTCCAAAACTATAAAATTAAGAGTGGGTACTAATTATTCTCATCTCTGGAACAGAAGAAACTGCAGAAGGCGTTAAAGCAAAGAGGGCAAGGCAGTAAATGTGAATGACTCATACCACAGTTTTCAAGGAGAAATTTAGTTTAAAAGATAAAACCTAAAGACTTCAGATGAACCTAACCAACCCAGCTACAAAACAGATAAAATTTAGGGTTGATAAAAACCAACCCACAATGGAAAAGAAACTTGAAGCATCTCTAGACATGGCAGAGATGAAATTAAAGGAAGCTGATCATAGTGTGGCTGTGGCCATGTCATAAAATGTGAGATGACGGATAATAATCTAGATAAATGCCACAGCAAATGTACCCACATCCTATTTGAGATCCACATCACAGCCTTACCTGCAGCGCAGCTTTCAATTCTGTTTGCAAAAGATTGTTTAAATAAGAAGTACTGAGAAAAGCAGGTGGGAGATAAGCCAGACAAATGGCAGGCAGGGAGCGTATGGGTTGGAGGGGATGTGCTTAGAGACCTGAAGAGAAATCTTGCACTTCTGTGTACTTTTGTTGCAGGAGCAAGTGTTTTAAATCAAGAGGCATCAAATCTGGTGTATTGAAAAGGCAATACACAGTTTCACTGAGGAGCCACTTGTCTTCAGATGCTGGCTCTTTGCTGGACAAACAGTAAGCACTAGAAGAGATGTAAAAAACCACCTCTAAAAATTGCTTGAGCTGCCGTAAATGATTGCCATCCTCAGAAATCTGCTTCTTAAATCTAGAGCAGGCCCCAGGGAACTGCAAATGTACCAAAGGTTTTCTAGGCACCATATGGTGGTTATGAAAAAACCTAACACAGGCCTATTTTTGAGTCAGAAGAATGGCAAAGAGGAGGGCTAAGTCTTGGAAAGCAGCATGTTCATGGTTACGAAACCCAAAGTGGTAGACAGGCTCAAGCCCTCGACACTTCAGCAATACTCGCTCTATATCTATTTATAAGTCATTTTGCTAGGGGGACATTAATCAAGTGAGAAAATACTCTTGCTCCAGCCTGCGAGTGAAGAAAGTGTCTTGACAAAAGAAAAGCAAATAGAGCTATTTCAAGATATTGGAAGAGGCATTAAATGCAGCCATGTACTCGCAGAAGGTTTTGCCTTGGCTGCTGTCTCTCGTCCTGGGCTCTGAGAGTGGGCTGTGAGAGCCATCGCAGCCCAGCCTTGCCCTGGGCAGGCAGCTTTGCAGAGCTTGTGTCGTCCTTTGATAAAACAAAGGCTGATAGTGCACAACTACCTACAGAAATGCTGGCAAAGCATTTCAGAGAATGTTGATAAAAGCAGGCTGAGTGCCTTTAGGACATCTGCCTTGCATGAGGAGATTTCTGTTGCTGTGATCTCTTACCCCGTGTCAGAGAGACATCGTGTGATGATTTTTAATAAAGCCATTAGAAAGTGTCTAAAGGAGGGCTGTGAAGATGGTGAGGGGTCTGGAGGGAATGTACAAGGAACAGCTCAGGGCACCTGGCCTGTTCAGCCTGGAGAACAGGAGACTGAGGTCAGACCTCACCAGGGGCTGCAGCTCCTCCCAGGGGGCAGCTCCGATCTCTGCTCCCTGTGACAGGGACAGGACCCAGGGAACGGCTGGAGCTGTGCCAGGGCAGGGTCAGGCTGGAGATCAGGGAAAGGTTCTTCCCCCAGAGGGTGCTGAGCACTGCCCAGGCTCCCCAGGGAGTGGGCACGGGCCCGAGGCTGCCAGAGCTCCAGGAGTGTTGGGACAGCTCTGCCAGGGATGCCCGGGGTGGGACTGTTGGGGTGTCTGTGCAGGGCTGGGGGTTGGACTCTATGGCCCTTCCAACCCAGGAGATTCTATGATTCTGTGGTTTTACTGGTGCTGTCGCTGTCTGTCTCCATGGCACTCCCAGAACCTCTGCTCCCTTTGTTGCTCTTCCAGCTCTGGAAGTCCCCACAGCTGCCGTGTTTGGGAAGGATGGGGTTATGTGTGTGTGTATATATATATATCACACTGGGAAAATGCATTCCCAAGCAGTGGTGGTTTCCTTGCTGTGATACAGCCCCTGATGTCTGCTGCACTAATTCTATTATATCCTTGATATAAACAATCTTAGGGATAAGCAGATGTATTCAAATAGAACGCACTCGAAACTGATCTTTTATTGTTCCAATGTTTCTAGTATTTAGTAATTAGACCAAATCTGAACCCAATAGCAGAACTTGGCACTGAATAGTTAATTCTGCTATAAAATCTGCAAGATCACTGGAAAGAGCCAAATTCAGGCATCAGGATTTCAGTGCAGAGGATAAAGGTTTATTTTTGCTCCCCTGTGGTTCAGATCAGGGATGTTCGATCTACTGAACGCAGATAGAGTTTCAATTACTTATAGAAGTTGGAGTCCATTCGTAAAAATAGAATAACACTTTAGAAAATATAAATGCTTAAAAGAATGAGCTTGAAGAATTCCCTGCTGAGGTTTTACCTTACTGCCTTATGGAGTGCAATTCTGCCCCACAAAATGAAATAGAAAAAGATCCAGCTGTAACAGGATATTGCACAAAGGGGAGAACTGAGAATTTTGCTTTAAAATAATAACGAAAATATTTTATTAACTGGTTTTATTTAATTTTTAGCAAATGTTTTCTGCAAAGCTCTGAAAAAGCTTTGTAAGTCCATCTGTACAACAGATACAAATTCGTACAAAAGATTTAGTTGTTCAAATTTGTCCAAATTTGTAATTAAATGCAGTAAAGAATGCTCTGTGCCCTGTTGTTAAAAGTTGCCAAAAAATAATTAGAGTTCCTCTCTGATGCACAACCTGATGCATGGCCAAGAAGTGACTTCCCTGGCAGGAAAGAGTAGGATCAGCATGTTGTAAGCCAGATTTAGGTGATGCTGTGCCCAGGTGAAGTGCTGAGCCACCCTCAGCTCCTGGTCTGTCACAGGACAGCACATTCACCCTCTAGAAACTGTCACCCTATTTGCAGTTTACTACATATCATAGAATCCCAGAATGGTTTGGGTTGGAGGGACCTTAAAGATAATTTTGTTCCACCCCCTACCATGGGCAGGGACCCCTCCCACTGTCCCAGGCTGCTCCAAGCCCCAGTGTCCAGCCTGGCCTGGGACACTGCCAGGGATCCAGGGGCAGCCACAGCTTCTCTGGGCACCCTGTGCCAGGGCCTCCTCAGCCTCACACCCTTTCATTACCAATGTAATGGAAATTGCAGATTTAAGTTTCCAGTGTGCACTGAAGCACACCAGCCCCTCATTCATTCCCAGTGACATGCTCACAGTTCCCTGAACCTGTTGCTCAGGCATTTAATTGTGAAAGCCACACACTTCTTTTCCCTGTCTAATTCCAACTTCCCTGTCTGATACCAATGTGCTTTGCCCAGCTAAAAGGTGACATTCAGGTGATCCCATTGTTCCAGCTGAGAACTGTGTTCACTGTGTGCTGTCAGCTGGTGCTGCCAGAAACCATTATCCCTTCCTCGCTTTGGTCTCCAGTAGCAACACGGATTTCTCCCCATCTCTGGTGTTCTGACAGAAGCCCTGAAAGGTTATATATAGTTTTTAGATGAAAATCCTAGAAGCAAACCAATTCTTACAGTTATGGAAATAGCAGCAGAGGTTTTGAAGTCTTTGGAAACTGGCTGCCTTTCCAGGAGGGTGATGGAAGAAATCACTGAGTTTGTGTTAGGTACCTGAAGCCTCTCTGGTGTTCAGGAACAGCAGACACCGTGCACATCATCTGAAATAATCGACGACTCAGCAGCTTGGTCCAGTCTCCGAGGGTGATGGGCTCACAAGTCATTGATCTCTCATCCAGTATGTAATTATGTATCTCCCTCTTCCACTCTTTCCCCGGGGTTGCACCCATGATTAGTATGGATTGATCCTGTGCCAGCGGGGAGCTGGGTGTGTTCTCGTGTTTGCAGGGGATGCACCAGATTTACTGAGCTCCACAGGGCCTGGGTGTCAGCCACTAAGGGAAGCACATGTCATGGGAAATGGAAGTGGAGGGTCAAGGAGAACAACTGAGGCTTTTCTTCATTCTGCTGCATTCTCATATAATGGAGCATCATTAAAACCTTCAGTGAAAGGATGATGAAGCTCACAGAATTTAGCTGACGTTCAGAAAAGGAATTTGAGTATTGAAGAAAACCCTGTCTTTTAAACAGTTCTTGTTTCCAAATTCACGTTCTGTGCTAGTTTTCCTTGCTAATATTATCTTAGAATTGGGAGGCTATTATCAGGATTCCACCCTCTAATACAGCCATTCCATTATTTTGGTGCCGTGCACTTCATATGACCTTTTTAATATTCTGTTGCTTGACTGCTGCCTATTCTTATTCTTTTTGCTATTTATGGTTTTCTAGCCCCATGGGGAAGGAATAACTGCACTGACTAGTAACGACAGTATGGTCTGCTGGAGTGAGCAAAATGGTTCCTCAAACGGCTACAGCCCAGTGTGCTTATGAGGTTCAGGATTTACAGCAGTCTCATCACAGTGGTAGTCCCCTCTATTCCCACCGAAGTTTCAGAGTGTTTTGCCATCATCTCGTTTATTTGCAGAGAGCAGGAACAGCACTAAAGAACTGTTCCCAAAAAATTTACAAGACTGTGTAAAACTGTAAAGAAAATGGGTATTATGAATACAGGTGTTACTGGGTTTTTCCTCCTCTAGTTCGTCACAGGGTTATTTTTAGAACAACACAGTTTACAAGCAAAAAGAAATGAAGCCTTAAAAATATGAAGCTAAGAAAGAACAAGAATCTGCAAAAAAATCAGGGTCAGGAAATTAAGTTTATATACCTGGACAGCAAAACTGAGATCAGAAATTGGACTTTAGGTACAATTTTTTTATGAGATAAGAGTAGTACCAAGCAGGAAGGAAAATTGGCAGATACCTTTCAGTCTCTCTGGCCCTCAGGGCTGGGCCCATGGTTGCTGCCCAAACAGGACTGGTCCGCTCTGAGCAGCTACCACAACTCCGTAGTACTGAAAGCTTGAAAGCCAGGAGACACCTCACTCTGCCCTGGAAGGCTGGCTTGGGAGTTGGGACATCTGTCCTGCTTTCAAGAGTTCATTTTAAAAGAACTAAATGTTAGCAGAATTTTGAAGATATGTTATTGGTAGTGTTGGGTACATGGCTGAAATCCAGAGGATGGATTTACAGCACAGAATTAGTAGTATGTATGATAACAGCTTACTATGAATTTATTAAGTTTGTGTTTATGAAGGAATTCTTTTACACCTGCATGAGTGAAACCGAGCAGATACATCCTTTGAGTACCTTAAAGGCTTATAAAAAAGATGGAGAGTGACTCTTTACATGAGCAGATAGTGACAGGACAAGGGGGAACATCTCTGCACTAAAAGAGGGTAGATTTGGATTAGATATTAGGAAGAAATTCTTCCCTGTGAGAGTGGTGAGGCCGAAGCACTGAGGCTGCCCAGAGCAGCTGTGGCTGCCCCTGGATCCCTGGCAGTGCCCAAGGCCAGGCTGGACGGGGCTTGGAGCAGCCTGGAACAGTGGAAGGTGTCCCTGCCCGTGGCAGGGGTGGCACTGGATGGGCTTTAAGGTCCTTTCCAACCCAAGCCATTTTGGGGTTCTGTGCTACTTGCACACCTAAAGAAGCAGAAGAGGAATATGAGCTTAGGGTAGGATAGGATTCCATTTTTTATAGCTGTTTTATTACTGTGACTTTGGTAAGATGTGAAGGGCGGCACTCCTGGGCTGCAGAGTGTTTTTCCTTTGCTTGTTTAGCATTTGGTACAGGATAGAAGCTGTAAAACCCATAGTTTTGAAGAATCATGGAATCATTAAGGTTGGAAAAGACCTCCAAGATTATCAAGTCTTCAGCCAAATCCCACCATAGTCACTAAACCACACTGCAAAGTGCCACATCTGCTTTTATTTTCAACAGCCCTGGACTCCACCATGTCCCAGGGCTGTTCCAATGCTTTGCCACTCTTTCAGTGAATTTTTTTCCCTGATATCCAGCCTGAACCTCCCCTGGTGGAACCTGAGGGTGTTTCCTCTTGTCCTATCACTTTTTTTTGTGGGAGAAGAGGTTGAGAGACTCCCTGGCTCCAGCCTCCTGTCAGGGAGCTGTGGAGAGCGAGAAGGGCCAGAGCTACTGCCTGAGAAAGGCAGATGTCTATAAATAACGTGCATCAGATGTAGAACCTGATAAGGAGGGAGGAGAGTGTGCAAAGTGTGCTCTGTGAGCCAAATGAAAACATATGGCTTAAGCCTGGGTTGTGTGTGCTGCAATTAACACTGTAAAGGTTATCTGAATATTTTCCTCCCGTAGCAAGAACCAAAATTATCCCTTTTATCCCAGAATTAGCAGAAACAAGAAAAATACAGACTCTCCAGGA
Source organism: Rhagologus leucostigma (assembly GCA_013397725.1). Classification (NCBI taxonomy): domain Eukaryota; kingdom Metazoa; phylum Chordata; class Aves; order Passeriformes; genus Rhagologus; species Rhagologus leucostigma. The sequence goes on from VZTD01001654.1 coordinate 321,965, forward strand.
GTCCGTTTGCAGCCCGGTCCCCTGGGAGAGGAAGGGAGAGGGTGAGACACCCCTGACATTCAGCAGAGGAATCCCAGTTATGCCTCCTCTTTGCCAAGTCCAAATCTGTCTCTTGTGAGAATGCTGCTGGATTGGTAACATTCAGCATCAAGGAATTTGTGCTCAGCAAGGCACTGGCTCCCAAATGGAGGTGTCTGGGGGCTGATTTCTGGGGTCAAAGGGAAACGAAGAGCCCTTCTCTCCTCCACCGGCCCCCGATGCACAAAGAGGACTTTTCCTCTAAAGCTATTTCTGCTTCACATTAGCCCTAATCAAAGAAAAGGGACTCTTGTCCTTATTGGCCTATGGAGGAAATCTCCGATGCAGGTGCATGAATTCTCAAAGCAGTTGGAGTGGGGTCATGGCTCCCCTTGCAAGGAACTACGTGTTAGAATTTTTCTGGGCAACTTTGGCTGCTCAGCCTAGAGATCCCATAATATGCAAACATTAAGTGGCTGCTAACAAGAGCAGGTTAATGTATAGAGTATATTCCCTACAGCATCAGGACCACCTGTGTAATAGACAAACCCAAAGAAGGTTTCCTACCTGTCCTAAGGCAACTCCAAAGGCTGTCCAGCCCCTGGCAGAGAGCTCCGTGTGCCAGTGACTGACTCCTGGCTTTGTGTTCTCTGTGGCACCTTGCAGGGTCCAGAGCTGGCACAGCTGGTGTGAGGCACCTTCGTTTAATGGGATGGGCCACTGTAGATCTGCTGCGAAATGAAGGAATTGAGATGTATTCTGTGACATTACAGATTAATTTCTCCATGTAGGAACTGAGTAAATTGTAAGTAATGTTCTTTGAAGCATCTCTAACTCAGTCTTGTAAGCTGCTGTTGAGGGATGCATTAAAGCAAATGCTGTATCACAGAACCACTGACAGTGTGGTATCTCAGCTGCTTCTGCATATCTTTGTGTTTGCAAAACTTCATTAGTATGTTTTTGCAGTAAATAACTGAGAAAGGGATCACGAAAGAGCTCAGATGTTGCTCCTAGATGCTGCTGTATAGAGTGTTCGCTAGCAGCCTGCCTCCTTGTAGTTGGGGCTGGAACAGCCTGACTTAGCGAGGAACTGTCCAAAATCCCACTGCCCTCCTATTCCGCTGAGACCAACAAGTGCTCAGAGCAAACCTAATGTCCCTTTGGGATCTGGATTACTTGGCCTTCGCACATGGTATCGTTCCTAATGCCGCACATCCTCAAATGTTCCTGGAGCTGTGAAAGCCAGAGAGGGCTGCGCTCCCAGCCCAAGCTACAGACAGCTCAGTAGAGAGGCACTGGCACAACAAGAAGAAGCTGTGGCTGCACCTGGATCCCTGAAAGTGTCGAAGGCCAGGTTAGATGGGGCTTGGAGCATCCTGGGCTAGTGGAAAGTGTCCGTGTCCATGGCAGGGGGTGGAACAAGATGAACTTTAAGGTGCCTTCCCACCCAAACCAGTCTGTGATTCCATGATTCTGTAACGTCTACCCTTCAGCTGCTGAGGACCAGCTGCACCTCAGTGTGAGGAAGGCACTGTTCCCTCTGAGGCTGTGTAATTTCTCTGTTTGATCCCTAAACATGCCTTTCTGCTGGCATTCCCTGATCCCAGAGGAGGAGCAGTGCACACTACTGTTATTTCTAGTATTTTTTCAGGTTGTCAGGGAGACAGTTGTCTGTTTGCACCTTACAGTCCTAGCATTTGGGCCCAATTCCTCCAAGAAAGAGTAAGGGGTGGGATTTTTTTCCTCTCGACCTTCACTAATTCCCCAGCATCCCATCTCCCTGCCGGTGCCCTCCCCTGTTGTTTCTCTCAGCACTTGGAGAGCCCTGGTCATGAGAGTGGAATCCTGGGACAGAGAGGGCGGTGGTCTGATCAGGATCTGCTCCTGGGAAGAAGAACCTTTTGCCACAGACTTGAGTCTCCACACCCACATGCCGAAGGACTTTCTTCAAGACTCAGTGGCCTGGCATAACCCTTTGGATCATGCTTCTCTTTCAAAGGAGCTACAGGATAACCCTTTCCCCTTTCCTTCTTCCTTTCCTTCTTCTTCCCCATACATATAAAAAATCAGGTTTGATAAGCCCTTTTGCATGTTTATTTCTCTTGTGGGATGCAGTTCCTGATGTGGAAGGTCCTCCTGCTCCCTGCTCTTGCTCTGTGGTCATGCCCAATGCTGGAAAATGTAGTGCTGCAGGTGGGTAGGTGCTGGCGCTGGTCCAGGACCATCCTTCAGGTGTCCACAGCTCTCCAAACACAGATAAAAGAGCTGCCTAGTTTGGAGCATGTGCAGTCTAAGTAATGTGAGAGCCAGAAATACTCAGGAGACTGATATTCAGTGAGGAAAAAGGGGACGCTTCCTCAGAGCGCTGAAGAAAAGCAACAGAAACACATCACTAGACGAGGGTGGGTAGATATTTTCATGTGTAAGACCAAAGTGGGAGACATTGAGAAGCTGAACCTGAGAAAAGGAGACTGCTGTTCTGTAATACTGTGGGTTGTGAAGGCAGGAATGGCAGCAGAGCACAGCGGCTGCTTCAGACGGAGCGACAGAGACAACACTGAAAGCATCACTGCTTCTGGAATACATTCTGGGCTGAGAACACATGTTGCTAGGAAACTTTTATATTAAAAGGCATTCATCTTTAAAGCCTGGGAACATAGTAATAGCTTCTCCTCTGTGCTAGGGAAGCTCTTTTAATGTCAGTCCTGACGTTACTGAGACAAGTAATATGTGAGAGGGAGAAAAATACCTTGAATTATCTTGGGCAAAGATTAAAATCTAACATTATTTTTAGATTGCTTGCAGGGTTTAACTGAGGTTTAGTCATTCTGGTCTGACTAGCAAGACAGTGATGAAACACAGAATCATACAGCTGTAGAATCTCCTGAGCTCGAAGGGACCCCCAAGGATCACCCAGTCCATCCCCTGGCCCTGCACAGACGCCCCAACAACCCCACCCTGGGCATCCCTGGGAGCACTGTCCAAACACTCCTGGAGCTGTGGCAGCCTCGGGGCTGTGCCCATTGCCTGGGGAGCCTGGGCAGTGCCCAGCACCCTCTGGGGGAAGAACCCTTCCCTGATACCCAACCCAAACCTGCCCTGGCTTCGTGCCGTGACAACCATGGTTTGTTTGATAAGATGCTATATGGAATAAGAATTTAAATGTGTCTGCAAAAAGGTTTAGTTATCCCAACTCAGAAAATGACTTTTGACTTCAAGAGTCAACAGGCATCTGGAGAGGAGAACCTGAATTCCTTCAGGTTATCACACTGTTGTCCAGGGTTTTTGTGCCTCTCAGTGTTCCCATTTCATACAAGTTCTATATACAAGTCTCAGTAGCTCATAGACTCTCCTTTAAAAAGCATCAAATCTCTTGAGGCTGTTTTCTAATGTGTTTCCAACATTTTTCGCTGGTGGCAAAGGCCTACTTCCTGAGAAGAGAAATCGTGAGAGAACAGTGAATTACTCCCGGGCTTTTCTGCTCAAATGGGACATCCAAATTTGGTTGTAGTAGTTCCTAACCCTAACATCCATACTGTAAGATGGTACTACCTATTTTTCTCATGTGCTTTACCCTGCATTTTTTTCACTCTTTCTTTTTTGTTTGGGGCTGTTTTGTTGAGGTTTTTTTTCTCTCAGTTCTTCCTTACTTCCCTTCCTGGCTTGTGGTACTGCCATCCCAACAGTCCCAGACTGATGTAATTGCCAGCCAGCACCCTGAGATGCCTCATGGCTGCAGTGCTGGCTTCACTCTTCCTGCCACCACACTCTCCATCACGCAGTTCAGTCAGGGAATTGCACAGTAGTTATTGTTTTATTCTCCCTCTGTGCTCTGGGCATACCAAAGCATAGCTGGCTTATTTCCCATGTCAAATTCAGAATTTAAAACATGTTACATAACATGTAATGGTCCCCTTAAAAATAAACAAAGGGCAAAACATTAGAGAACATAGGTAGCTGCACACCTAATTATGGCAGCATAGAGGGAGATCAGTTCCTGTGAAACCATTCTAATGCCCGGACGTTATGGCAACACCTTCTCTCTTATGCCACTTGGTGGAGCTTAGTGATTTTGGCTCTCACATACATCGTTTTGTAAACTTACTCTTCAATTACGCAACCAGTTGTCCCCCGTGTCTTGAAAATAGGCCAAATCCCTGCCCAGAAAGTAAACCCAAGAGTGTACCATAAATTCTAATGAGCAACATGCTGGTGCCTAGCTGCTAACGACTTTGGTAATCATCTCTTCTCCTCTTAAAAGCAATAAAATTTCAAAGAAAAAAGTTAAAATATGGGCGTAGGACCTTTGAATTTATGATATATAGGATGAGAGATGGGTACAATTATGTCACGTTTGGTTTCTTTTTCAGATTTAAAATCATGTTGTAATTTCCCTTGCAGATTTTTGGGATTTATCTGGGTGAGACACCTCACATTTGTTTGAATGCATGTTTTTACTCAACAAGCACAGGGACAGTGAGCATATCCACAATTAAACAGGGAAATTATTGTATCACATGCTGATCCTGCCTTCATTTAAATCAATGGCCAGTCAGTGCAATTAAACCAGAACTGGGACCTTGGCTCAGACATAGCGCTTGTGCTTAGAGCCTACCTGGAAATTCAGGACATTACACCAATTTCACTTGCTTGTCATCTAAACTATCTGCTGTTAAGTATAAATTAGTTGCTCCTCAAATCTTATGGAGTTTTAGTTTTGTATGTTTGTTCAACACTTTACTTGTTCTAAATTACCAGGCAAATACTACCATCCAATGAAAGATATCTGATGTTTTCTAAATACTGAGTTTTAACATCTGAACCTGAACTCCAGACCTTGGTGTTTGTTACCCAAAGTGAGATATGTTGCATTTATTTGAGGAGGTATGTTGTAACTAAGAGGTCTCAAAGGCTCTTCCTAAACGCTTCCTCATGCAGGGTGCCGACTGCCTAGGCAGAGTTGAGAGATCAAGGGTTCGTGTGCAGCCTTTTGCTGTTGTCAGAGAAAAAAAGAAGGAAAAAGAACAAAGGACTCAGTCCTGGAATCTGTTGTCTGTGGTCTGAGGTGTCTTCAATGGATTTTCTGGCTTCCTCTTGGGAGCTGGAAACGGTAATTGCAGCTTCTTTACACTGTGGTATTTCTCACTTTCTTTTTTGTTGTGTTGGACTGACAGATGAGAAGGAAAATTTTGACATAGCAATGTGCCATACATATTCATCAAATACTGAAAACTGGTAATATAGCAACCTTCTTCTGGTTATTCTACAAGGCGTAAGAGTAAGAGCAAAATTCTATTAGAAGCTCTTAAAGCAATTCAGAGCCGGCTGTGACTCTGCAACACATGTGTACCAATGGCTGGTGTCCAGTGTCTCTCCACTAATTCTTATTACAAGAAAAAAAGCCACACATGTAACTCTGCCCAAAAGGATGACGCAGCTTGAATTGAGTTAGTCTGGAGAAAAATGAGGCTCGTGGGGGGCCTTTTCACTCTCAGCAACTCCCTGACAGGAGGGTGTAGCCAGGTGGGGGGTTCTTTTCTCCCAAGTAACAAGTGACAGGACAAGAGGAAACAGCCTCAAGTTGCCCCGGGGGAGGTTTGGATTGGGTAATAGGGAAAATTTCTTCACTGAAAGAGTTGTCCAGCTCTGGCACAGGCTGCCCAGGGCAGTGGTAGAGTCACCGTCCCTGAAGGGATTTGACAGATCTGTAGATGTGGCACTCGGGTTACTGGTGAACAAGGCGGTGCTGGGTTAATGGTTGGGCTCGATGCCTTAGAGGGCTTTCCCAGCCTTACTGATTCTATGACTTTTTCAGATGTTTGCAGGGGAGCCAGCAGAGAGAAGAGCAAGATTATACCGACCAACTGCACACAACTGCGTGAGATGACACAAGGCCACCTCTCCCGCACAGCCCGCACTCCACATCTGAGCACTGAGTCTATGGATGGACCTCTTTATCCCGACTGTACTGCCTGCTTTCCAGTGATGCCCTGGCATGCCAGCAGAGCAGTCACAACTGAAAGGCCTGGTCATGTACCTCAGGTGTCATGTATCTCAGTCACCTTGGGACTGCAAAAGGTTCCTTGTCCTTGCTGTGACCCCTAAACGGGCTTGGAGCTCTGTGTGTCCGTGTGGTGACTCCCCTCAGGAAGCCAACGGTGTTTGCTGCTTACTTAGAAGTACTTAAAAATAAAGTGTCAGTGTACTAAACAGGAGGCTCTCATGAGGAGGGTAGAGGATGAAGGCTGTTTGGAGCACAGGCGTTGGCTCCTCAGGTCTTTCGTTGCCATCCGTGTGTGACACGGTTTCTGTGTTACTTAAGTGGTTAACCTTTGTTAATATTGTTTTAACGTCAGGTTAATGCCATAGTAGAGGTACTTGTGAGTTTTTACTGTTCCTCACAGTGGTGTGTTCAGAGTCGCTGGAACTAGTTGGGCCAATGGGTGTGATCCTCCCAGCACGGTGCTGGTTCTGACTCGTTTGTGACAGGAGCCCTTCACTAAATGCACGTTGCGTGGAGGGAGGGTTTTGTGCTGAGGTTTTGTGCTCTCACCACTTCTTCAGTTCATGGAAAAGCCAGGATCAAAGAGCTCAGTATAACGAGCAGCGTTGCGTGGAGACGAGATCAGCAGATGTTCTTATTAAAGTTAGAAGAACTTATGCCATATCTTTTATGTTAGGAAGAATAATGGCACTGTCATTATGTCTTAAATCTGCCTATTTTGCAACACAATGTGTTAGATGGATTCTTTGATAAAATATAGCTTCATGCTAAAAATAAAAAGTAAAGGCTATTCACTTGCTCAACTTAAACATTAACAGTTTGGAAAGTCCTAACTGTGCTATTAAGTGTCACATTCAACTCCTTGATTTGGTCTATTTTGCTCTGTTCCTTGTTTTGATCTAATTCTTACATTGCTCTTTCCATCTATTTTGTTTTCATTATAAGGGTACCTGAGGGGTCATAGCAGGAAACAGCACAAGAAGTGGAAGAGGTTTTCAAAAGACCCAATCTGCTCTTTGAACTCTTGCAATCCCTGTGGCCACGCAGGAGCATTGGGAAATTAATTGGGTCATTCATTTGGGTTTATGGCAGGCTGAAAGCCATTGTTTTCTGGCAAAGAAAAGCAGATAAATAATTAAATACAAACTTTGGAATTATGCAGTAATTTTAAAACAACTATTCATCATTGGTCAGATTTAGAGTGGGAAAGGTGACAGGCTACCTGTCTGAAAATAAACCTCACCTTCATGAAGTGGCGTGGAGAGATGATGCTTCATGTAAATCATAGAACTGTAAAATAACTGTATTTTTGCTGACTAAGCTGCCCTTCAGGGAGGCCTGAACACAGTTCCCTGGGCACAGCTGGCTCCTGGGCTGGGGAGCAGCAATCACACCTCATAAATCCATACAGCAATGAAGATACTGCCCATTAACTTCTGAGCAGCACCATTAAGCTTGTTTATTTAAGGAACCTGAGAGGTAATGTGGTGGCATATTGTTATGCCTATTAAAATCTGTGGGAATTAAAAACATGGAACATTTTTTCAGTCTAAGCTTGTCGTGCATGTTGGAATGATGTGTTGTACCAGTGTCACACTGCAGGGCAAACAAAGATGAATGGAGCTCAGCCCCTCCTGAGGAGGGTGACACACGCCTTCCCACCCTCACTGCCTGGCTCCCTGACCTGCAAGGTGAGTTTGCCAACAGCATCCATCATTTTGACATACAGAGATGCTTTTTTACACCTTTGTGATTAGTTTGTATTAACTCAGTGACTTATCAAGTCCAACCATTAACTTGAGATCAACTGATACTTAGGAAGAAGTTCTTTACTATAAAGGTGCTGAGGCCCTGGCACAGGGTGCCCAGAGCAGCTGTGGCTGCCCCTGGATCCCTGGAAGTGTCCAAGGCCAGGCTGGACAGGGCTGGGAGCAGCCTGGGACAGTGGAAGGTGTCCCTGCCCATGGCAAGGGGTAGGAATGAGATGACCTTGAATCCTTCTAGGATTCTAGGATTGTATGCTACTTGACCTACTGAATCTATTTCGTCTCCATAAACAAATAGTTAGAAGAGAACACAGATGACCTAATGGAGAATATATTGTGAAACTGGGTTTTTAAATTATCCTTATTGTTCTTTCAAAGAAAACACAGTTACTACATAACACTACGTTAGGGCCCATAGCACGTGTGCAGGTGTAAGAGCATACCCCAGGTGCAACTGAAAGTAGCTCTCAATAGGTATTTGACCTGATTTCAATGAAGTTATAAATTATATAAAAAACCAAGTTAATAGAAAACTGGAGGCCAGTATAGAGGTTTCCATGGTCCCCTGCAGGCATTTATTTTAAACAAATAAAAAAATTCTTGGTATCTGAGAACCTGAAAGTCAAGCCGGTTGAACTGGACTGAACTTCCTCACTCAAAACTAACAAACACAGAAAGAGAATAATGGCTGTTATTATGAGAAAATGGTTATTTTTCTCCCTTTTAAAACTAACACTAGCTATTAACTGGGACAATCTGTCCTGCTCTGTGTCGGTGAGTGACTGACTGTTCCTGCCAGAAGTGAGGGGAGTCAAAGGCAGACGTGTGTTAATCTGCTTGTCAAGTGGAAATGCCCATCTGTGCTCTGGGGCGACGTGTGTCTCACTCAGCGCCGTGCATGGAGAGAGAACTTCAGCCAGGGGATGAGCATCTTGGCTTTCATTCCTGCAAAGAGCAGTTCTCCAAGTCAAAGGCTTGATTAAGGTCACTGTCTGAGCTAGCACCTTCACTGCCTGTTAGCTGAAATGTGCTATAATTTCCAATGCCATCTGCATACCAGTCAGCTCTCGAGGGTGAAGCTGCTTCCAGCTTGCTCTGATGATGGCTGATGATCTAACAATCAGGAAAACTGCAACTGTTCATCTTTTCCCATGCCCTTTGGTAATAAAGCACTCTGTTGTAGTATGCTGTGCTGGTAATACAACATCCTTGTGTCTGTGTGTCTGCTGGCTTGCACAGGCTGGAACAGGACAGCAGGAGAATCAATAACATGCTTCAGTTCTGGGTAAACTGAGGAAAGTAGAGGCAACCCAATAAAATCGCTTATCACAGGATGGGTAAGGTTGGAGGGGACCACAGTGGGTCATCTGGTGCAATCACTCCTGCTCAAGCAGAGTCATTCCAGAGTACCTGGCATGGGATTGTGTCCACAGACAGTTCTGGAATATCCCCAGTGAGGGAGACTCCACACCCTCTTTGTGCAGCCTGTTCCAGTTCACCTGCACAGGAAAGACGTTCTCCCTCATGGAAACGTAGCTTGGAGGTGACTGTTCCCACTGGCTGAGGGCTTTGGCTAGATGGCAGAAACAAAGAGTGATTCAGCCTGTACTTTGGGTTTCATTCCTGTCCACCCCATGTGCTCGCTGAGCATTCCTCACCAAGCAGGCGTGTGCTCGGGACAGGGGGCTGGCTTGGGACTGCTTGAGCACAGGACATGGGAGAACTGGGCACAGGATCTCTCCCCATCTGTCTCCATTGTGGTCACTGACACTTGGGAAGGCCTGGAATGACAGCTCCTGAAGGCTAAGGAAAAGTTCTCTGTCTGCTGGGGAGCATCCCTTGGCTGGGATGGGCCATTGTTGCCTGCCATGGAGCGCTGGATCGGACTGTGGGCCAGCCCCACAGCTGCCCACGCCCTGCCACGTCACCCTGCAGGTGTGGCACTGCCCGGGTGCGGTGTGGCCCCCGACCCCGCGGTGCTGTCACACCGCTGCCCAGCCCGCTCGGCCGGGGACGCGGAGCAAGCAGAGGGCAGCGTGGAAAAGGTCAAACAGCAGAAGTGGGAAGAAGCTTTTTCTTTCCATTTCGGTAAAGATCATCCATGTGACAGACTCAGAGCGCTTGATAGTGGATCACGATTAAGTTTGTGACATGCAAATTATTGCTAAGTTTTGAGTAGAGAAATGGGCACAGGAAGAGCCCTGGGCACCATCTGGCACCGGACAGCACAAACTCAGCTGTGAGAACAGGTCTTGCTTCCTCTGTGGAGCCCTCGGAAGGGGTCAGGGGACACCGGTGCAGCTTGGCAGTGCTCATGTGTCCTCCTGAGGCTGGGGTGGGATGCTCCCTATACCTGAGAGTGTGCGGATTCCTACTTTCCTCTTAGAAGGCCTGGCAGACGGGGAAATCTAGTCTCTTTTTTTTTTTATTTTCCCATATTTTTCTTGATTGTGGGTTTTGGGGTTGGTATTTGGTCAGCTCTAGAATATTCCCCATTTTCTCCTGTCCACCTGCAGAGTGAAATGCTGCCAGCTACATTTAGCCCTCTCATTAGCCTGAATCTTATCCTTTTTCTACGTGGTGGTGGGAATTTCCGTTGCTGGGAAGAGTTCTGGGTCAATTTATGTAATAAGTAGGAGAAGGTGTCAGAGCTCTTCACCTTCCCTGCTTTTCTCCTGGTAACTGCAGACTGCGCTCTGTGTACCAAATCTCCATCTGCAGAGAGGTGCAGAGCCCAGCGTACAGGACTAACGGTCGGGAATTCGGGTTTCTATACATCACACAAATCTGTGTTTCATGCCACAATTGCAAGTCCTAGAAATATCACTGATATTTGAACACTTCAAAAAGCAAACCACTGAAAGATCAAATGCATCCATGAGGCTGAATTATTAGTGAAGTGTGATTTGTAAAAATAAAACACCAGCGATTCTATTGACAATAACTAACTGGTTTCTTATTTTAAAAGGGTTTTTTTTTTAAATCATTCTTAACTAAAAATTAATTAATTAAAGGAAGAACTAGTTATGGTTGCCTGACAGTCAACTTCCTTTCCCTCAGAAATCTCAGGGAATAATTACTTGGTAAAGCTTCTCTTTTTATTTTTTTTTTATTTACTTAAATTTAAATTACGAAAACATATGGTATTTTTTTATGAATCTAATACTTGAGATAGCAGCTTGGCACAGCCATCTCCTGGATCCAGAGATCGGATGGAGCTGAGGCGCGCGCCCGCACCCACCGCACACCTGCGCGGGAGCGGAGCACTGGCGGAGATGCTCTGGGCGATGTCTGGGGGTGATGCACTCGGGGGATGCTATGGAGGGACGCTGTGGAGGGAAGGCTCTCGGGGGGTTGCCCTCGAGGGTGCTCTCGGCGGGACGCTCTGGAGGGGATGCACTCGGGGAACGCTTGCCCGGAGGATGCCCTCGGAGGACGCTCTCTGGGGATGCTCTCGGGCCCGTGCGGGCACCTGCCGAGGGGGC
>VZTD01001654.1:333948-469252 GCA_013397725.1 Rhagologus leucostigma
AACATGGATGGGCCCGGCGGCGGGGGGAGCGGGGCAGCCGCGGACACGGACGCTGCTGCAGCGCCGGGAGCCCCCGGGGCCCCCGCCCCGCCGCCCCGCGGCCCCGGCTCCAGGGACCCCAAGCTGGTCCATCAGCGGTTCCTGCGAAGGAGCGTGGTGGACTCGGACCAGGAGGAGCCCGCCTTTGACCTGCCCGAGGCGGAGCACCAGCGGAGAATCATCCTGCTCCCCAAAACCAGGAGGATAATCGCGGAGCGGGCGAAGGCGGGGCAGGGGGCGGCGGAGGCGGCGGGCCGGGAGGCCGAGTGCTCCGGGGAGCCGCGGGCAGCGCCGGCCTCGGGTAGCGCTGCGGGCGCCGAGGAGCAGAAGGAGCCAGGCAAGGATGCGGAGCGGAGGGAAGCGCAGGATGCTGCCAAGGACCAGGGCAAGGCTAAGAAAGAGGAGCCCGAGGAGGAGGCTGACATGAAGGCGGTTGCCACCTCGCCGGATGGCAGATTCCTAAAGTTTGATATTGAACTCGGGCGGGGATCCTTCAAAACGGTCTACAAGGGTCTGGACACGGAGACGTGGGTGGAAGTCGCGTGGTGTGAACTGCAGGTAAGCCTAGCTGATCCTCCTGTGCTTTTTTTTTCTGCCTTATAAGCCGCGAACTAAAGGCACCGTGCCGGTGTCATCCAGAGCAGCTCAGCCCTGAGCAGCCTTTATGGTCACCATCGCTTAGGATCCAGTGTCTAACTATAGCGCAATATCCCCATTGGCTCCGGATCCACCACCTTATGTACACTCCTCCCACGCTTAACCCCCTCGGCCCGGCGCTGCTCCAGCCGCGGATGCCGCGCAGGACCCGCCTGGCGCAGCCAAGGTCACGCGTGGCTCCCGCGGCCGTGGGAAAGGGCGGAGCGGAGCGGGGCTGCTCGTCCGCGGCCCCAGCCCCTTCTCGGGGCAGCGGCTCTGCTTTAAAATGACATCGAGCGTCAGTGGTTTGGAGCGCGTTTGTAGGAGCAAAATTTCCTTTTGTGTTGTGGCTTCATAAAGGCTGAGGAGCTGCTCCCCCCGACCTTCCCTCTCCCCTGCCGTGAAATTGTCACTGTCCTGGTGAATCAAAGCTCCCAATATGCCTCAGTGCTTGCCTTTTTGAAGGCGTCGTGTGTGTAGTGCTTTGGTTAGGTCAAAGACTTGTCTGTCCAAATACCTTCCAAAAGGCAGATTTTTCCATTAAAGTTCCAGATCTTCAGAATGAAGTAATATCAACCAGTAACAGTTGAAGCCATCCAGTAATGTCTGAAGAGAATGAAGGTTTAGATGCTGTCTTTTGCTGTTACCCTGTTCTTGGTGGGTTTTGTAGCCTTTGGTAAAAATCACAGTAGTACATGCTTTTTTTTTTTTTGCTTATAGTGAAGCCTCTAGTGCCTGTTACCTCACTTTTGTTGGCATCCATTGGAATGAGACATAGCTAAGAGAAAAACCTAGTGCAGACTTAATATTTTTTTTTATTTTCAGCCTGAGTTACAGAGTAACTTAGGTGAAATGAGGTTTAACTCTTCGTTATAATTTGGGGTCTTTAAACTCCCACTGGGTGGCTGGGCTTTATGGCCTACAAGAGGATTTGAAACTAAAGGCACCGTGTTATAACGTGTTATTGTAAGTCTGTGCTCCTGGTTGTTTGTTTATATTTTAATGTTGGCCCAATCTGTTTGTAAATTACTCCTGGCTGCCTGGGATAGCTGGGAATGGATGTGCAGCCACATCTTTACTCTCTGATGATTTCATTACACAACATAATCATAATTCACCGCAGCACTGCTCCCTTAATAAGAATTATGGGGAACACTTCTTGGTCTTCATAGTCATGCATTCCCTGGCTTTTATTAGATGGGAATTCAGAATGGGAGACACAGCGGCCAGGCAAGCTATGGTGGGCTGGTGGTGAGAGGCTGAACCCCTCTCTCCTCCAGCCCGGGGGGTCCTGCAGGGTTTGTGGGGAAAGGGGGGAGCCTGGGGGGTTGCCAAGGGGATTTAAAAGAGAGCTGCTGGAGGGAAGCCTGGGGGCAGGCCTGGGCTTTGTCTGGCTTTGCTGGGAACTGAATCCTGAGTATGTAAGGCTTCTACTTCAGCAGCCTGAAATCCATGAGGGATGGTGACTGGAATGCTGTTGGAGGGCAGGTTGTCCGTAGGAAAAGGCTGATGCTGCTCCTGTCAGTCCATGCAGCCCAGGCCGGCTCCATCACTGCAGAGCCATCGCACAGACCCAGAATTCAGCATGATGCCAGGTTTTCTCAGTGCTCTAGCAGGGGGACTGACATAGATGTATTTTCCACATATTTCTGTAATAGAGCATCTTTAATGACCAAAGCCTGCCAAATGTATTGGAGAACACTGCATGGAAATGCTACAGTCTGGATCACGTACACCTAAGGAAGAGACTGGGAAGGGTAAACTGCAGTGTGGAAGCTTTCTGACCTGGTGATTGGCCTTCTTATTCTTAGTTACACTTGTTTAGGAATTCTTGAACTGACTGCATGTGAAGAAATCTGTATAATGCTCAAATTCCCATTAGTTTTCACTATATGTGCATCAGCCCAAATCAGATCTTACTGCTAGATATTTTCAATGTAATACAGGATTTGCTTTAGGCCTCTAATTGTAGAAAGAAAACTCTATTGTTTGGCTGCTTTAGAGAAATTAGTGTGAATCCCCAGGAGGCAGGGGCTGCTGGGTCTCCTTAAACTCCGCTGTGTGCGGGGTTTGAGTGATGCCAGAGGTAATGTGAGATGGTATGTGACTCTGGAAGCCAGTACTTTGGTCTGGATTGGGAAAGCCTCATTGAATGACAAAAGCGTTTAACGACTACAGGATTAAAGCCTGTGCCTCTGGGCTGGATTTGCATGGAGGAGGCGATGGGAGAAGGTGTGAATGGCTGTGTTGTCTCCAGCTTTTTGACTTGTAGAATACTCTCTCGGTTCAGCTGGGGAATTTTAGGGAAAATATTCAGAGGGTGCTTTCAAGTAAATCACTTTATTCATGGCATTTTTTTTTTTGTGAACTGTGCCAGTTAGATCTGCCCCGATTTGTCTTTCTCTGCACAAATTTGAAGTTCCCTGTAGGTAGCAGGAGACTGAGTGGAAGCCATCATGTCACTATGCTGTCGGAGACAAAATGCCTTCCTCTGCAGCCTCACACCATCAGAACCCAGCCCAGAGCCTTTTCGTGGAAAAATTGCTACAACCTGTAGGTTTTTTCTTCTGGAGATGCCCTTGCGCTTGTTACAGTTGGAGCGGGGAAGTTAAAGCGAGCAGCGCTGAGGTTCCATGCAGGCATTAATCCTCTGCCCTGGCTCAGCGGTTTTCCAGCCCGGTTGTGCTGTTGCCTGTGTGTCTGTCTTTGTCCGTCTGTACAAAGGCCTCGCGAGCCATTCTTGTTCAGTGGCTTTATTTCATTGAAAAGACGGCTTTAGGGTTCAGAACTGAAATCATGGCTCTGATTAGGGCAGGATCCAAGCGCTGACCAAATGATCTGGGCTTTAGACCTGTCTGAAGAGGTGAAAGCTGTGGTTGAACTCTAGCTAGAAAATAAGGCTATTGTTCCTTTGTGAAGCTGAAGTGCCAGAGCAGGATTAGTGTGCCCTTGCAGTTTTGGAAGGGTTTGCATTCCAAGGTTTTCAGCAGCTATAATTAATATTAATCGATGGTGTACAATCGCTGTGTGGTGAGGCTTTGGCATAACAGTATTGCAGTGTTGCACTCCTAAGTAAAATGTGGGGTCATGAATAAGGAATACAGGCTTTGCCGCTCCCCTGCTTGCAAGCCAAATATTCCTTTTAGTTAGATGAATGGTTTCAAAATGCCCATCATGTTTCCCTTTGGGAATATATAGGGACTCTGCAAAGAGTCAGACCTGGTGCTGTGAAATGCAGGGGCCTCATTGTACTTTACGATTCTTGCTTGGACTGTGAATACTGACGTTGTATTTAATTTTAATTTTTTTTGTTGAGAAATGGGGAAAGGTTGGGCTGTCTTAACCTGCTGTTGCAGGAAGGTGGGAAATGCCTGGTGATCACCACAGGGAAGCCAGGCTTTTTCCAGTGCACGTGGGTGCTTAGATGGATGCAGGACACTTGGCGTCCAGGTGCTCTGAGAATGTGTGGGAGTCCTGAACGGAGCTCAGTCCCAGGATGCATCAAGATGTTGGATGTTGGAGGTATTTGGGCAGCTGTGTAAGAGCAAAGGATGAGCAGACATCAGTTCTCCTTCCATGCCCAGATAGCTGAAGTTAGAAATCCAGGATATTAGAATTAGTTCTGACAGCATTTTCCAGTGGCCACCAAACCATGGGTCTGCAGGGTAAAACAGCCAGGAATAGCCATGCTGCTCTAGTGGCAGTGTTCTGCTCCCCACACCCACAGATTTGCTGTGGGCTTCTGGTAGTTCTGCTATAGTTATGTAGGGAAAAACTTAATTCTCTCTAAGAGTTAAGAGTTTTATTTCATGGTTTCATAGCACTTTTCTGCTTTAATGTCACTGCCAGTCTCTTCAAACTGCTTGAACCAAAGGAAAAAATGTGGAATTACACCTTATATTTGAAGTGACTCGGTTATTCAGGAGCTTCAGGTTTTTGGAGGGCATGGATCTTAATTTTCAGTGAAGTTTAAATGTGGATGTGTTTCTGGACGTGTCTTAAATTATATATTCCCATATTAGTACTACATAGGAATCAAATGAATTTTCTGGATCTCAGTTTTTATCCCCCTACATGAGAAGCTCACCCAGATTGGCTGCCTGATTTTGATATGGCATGAATGGTCTAAAAGTACAAGATGGAATTAGACTTGGTTTTAATGCAAAGTGAATAAAAGGGACATTTAAAATCATTAATGCTGGACCTAAGTGAACTTGCCTATCTTTGTTTCTAAGGCCAATGACCTTTCCTTGAAGCAAGATTTAAAGTTTGAGAGGGGGAGGGACGAAAAGCTATTTATTTCTAAGTGTGCTATGAGAGCATGCTACGATCCCTATATAACTATTTTCTTAACATTTTAAGCAACGTTTTCGTTCTTATGTTCATTAAGAAGATGTGCAATAGTTAGAGATGTCAAGGACTGTAGCTCAGATGTTCTGATGTAAGCAGCTATGTTTGCATGGTTAAAGGTGGGAGCCAATAAAATGGACAGTGTTAAAGCAAGTTTGCTTTGCTTTAGCTGGTGAGTCACTGCTGGCAGAATTAGTGATGTGGAAGACAGAGGATGTCTTATGCCCCTGTATCGAAATTCCGGGGGGATGCTTCCTGAAAAGGGTAGTGGCTCCAGGATTTCCACGGGTGTGGTAGCTTGGCTTTTGTTAGTGTCCTCGCTGGCTGGCAGCATTCATCTGATGTCGAAATAGTAGCAGGTTACTATCTGTGCTGGTAATTTATTGGCCAAGTAAACTTTGTAGTGCAAATGAACAGAATAATTTAGAAAATCTGGGAGAAGAAAGGAGAGAGAGACTGTACCTGAAAGCTTGAATCTGGTATTGTTGTCTGCTCACTGTAAGTGAGCTCCAAGACCAGTTTTGTCTGTTTCCAGTTAATTCTTGTGAAGGTGTCTTCTGTTTAAATTGGAACAATTGGTTTAGCTGTGCTTTACAGGGTCAGTATGCGAGTGTGTGCCTGTATCACTGGTGTTTGTTAGCAGAGCTGTTGCCCTGGCATGGAGAAGCAGGGCAGGGATATGGTAGTGAACTATTAATAGACTGCTTCTCAAATTCAGTAAATGAAATAGAGCTGGGTCAGGCTTCACATTCTGCTTGTGAATCACACAAGGCTCCTTTCTTTTGCTTTTGAGCACGTTGTGCCTAAAGGTTGGTCGTGTGCTCTTTTGATTCTGGTGAAACTCTTCATGCTAAATGTGTGGGTCCAGTTGCCGTAAGAAGAAATTACTTGAAATCAGAACTCTGTGTAAAGGATATTTCTGGTCCCTTTGGTCATCTCATATCCACAGCTGATGGGGGTGGAAAAAGTTGATGTTGCAAGCTGTCACCGTGGTGATCCTTGCAATTGATACGCAGCCTGACATGAGTAACATTTGCACTGGTGGTATTGTTTTGTGGTTAGAGTGTAACAGAGGTTTAAAAGTTCAGAGGCAATGGTAATGATGTGCTAAAAGATGTTGGCTACTGGGGTTAGTGCGTTTTGATAGTCTGAATGATTAGAGATGCTGCAGAGGTTTGAAAAAGTCTTCTGGTCGGGTAGGTGGAAGGTCGAAGCCCTACTGTAAGGGTTGGGTGTGAAGGCATTGTTGAGGAGGGGAGGCAGGGATAAATCTCTCCTGCCTCAGGAGCCTACTGCAGTGGTTCCTGTGGGTTCGAGTGCTGAGAAGTTTGGCTTTTAGATTTGCCATGATGTGGCTGTTGATGGCCGGCAGCGGGACACTTACCTGTGTGTGCATTATGCTCTGGGCTAGGTCTGCTGGCCAGAAGACATAAATATAAGCTAAGTGCTGATGCGTGATCCCTGGACGGGCCATAGGCGTGAGGAAAGGGCAGCCAAAGGTGTGTCACGCGAGATGTGTGACACTTGGCACTCCTGCTGCAGGAGACATCTTCATTGCACTGCAGCAGGAGGGGCTTGCAAATAGCAGCTGGAGAATATCCAAAAGGGTCATGATGAAGCAGAACTGGTTTTCTTCATGTTTAAGTTTATATATATGATACTGAAGTTATGTTTGGAAATGTATCTGTTCCCTGAAGTGACACTCGTGGGCAGCATGGGTGCCATCCCAGTGTTGATTTTGGTGTGCCTGAAACTGAGGCTGGCCAAGAAGGGCAGCCTAGGATTTTCCTTGTGGTGTTGAGAATCAAGTGGAAACAACCTTCAGCCCAGTACCTTGCTATTCCTGTGTAGCTCTGAAGGGAGAGAACCAACTCCCTGTTTCCTGCTGCCCTCCTGCCTCCTCGGAAGCAGAGGTCAGCCTTCAGCAGGAGGTTCTCAGCCGCGCTCTCCGCAGCGCTGCCTGGAGTCCGCGCCAGTACAGGAATACTTTTAGATCCTTCTAAATCCAGTTTCTACATAAAGCACAAAATAGAGCCCATTTTATGTGTTAGACTGGTCCCTTGCTCTGGAACGGACTGATCTTCAAACCATAGGCAACTTCCCATATCTCTGATTAAAATTTCATTGTCCTCCGAAGGAATCAGGTCCTTATCTCCTTCTGGCATTATGCTTATCCCCAAACTATGCTTGTTGGGAATTTTGTCCGTTCAGTATTAGCTGCATAGCTTCTGAATGGTTCTTTTGACATGCAAATACCCATGCCCTGTAAAAGACACTGGGAATTGGGGACGAGGAGTGGATCACGAGTCCTGCTTGTTCTCCCGTGTCACCTGCCATCACCTGTGTTGTGGATGCAAGTTGTCACATGGCACTGAACAATCTACGCCTTAGGAAGCATCTTATTTCCCAGCTAGTTGTCTGTAGGAATTGGTGAACCTAGACTTTTTAAATCAGCTGGTGATAATTGTGCACTGAAAACTTTCAGGAGTGACTCTTACGTGATGTGCAGGTAGTGGGAGTGGTGATATCTCTTCTGCTCAATCCCTTAAAGAAATAAAGTAAATTCATACCTGTACTCATATTTCATTTTATTTTTTGGGAGATGCTCCATCTTGGTCTTGAATGGTCTTACCTGTGCTTTCAGTTCGTCATCATCATCCCCAAAATGCTTTAAAAAGAAAATTACACCCTCTGGAAAATAATTTTGCTGTATAGTGCTAATACAGTAACATGGCTGTGTGATACAGTGGTTAAATATGCAGTGGGGGTAATGGGCAAAACAAAGAGCCACATTCTGGGAATGTCCTTCTTGTTTAAACTGTCAAAGAAGGAGTAACTGAAGACCTAATACCATCTGTTCCTCAGTTGTTTGCTGCAGAGGGCTACAAACCACTTATTCATGAACTCTGAGGAAAACAAATAGGAGAAGGCAGGGTCAAGTAACACTGGGGGGGGTTCTAACTTGGCCATTTTATGTGAATTCAATCTGATCTTCACTCTTGACCTTTTTAAAGGAAAATTAAACACTCTTGGAATTGTATTTGATCCTGTGATGAATCTCAGCACCACCTTACTAAAGTTAATGTGAGTTTTAATGTAATTTTTGTAATTTTTTTTAGGTAAGTAAACCTAATGGCTTTGATTCATATTTTTTCTAAAAGGAATTGAGCATGTTTTTGTTACACACTAGTCCTGTTTTGTAGTGCTTTTTTGGGGGAGGAGGCTGTACAGTAGCTGGTTACTAAAACAGTTAATTAATCTTTTTCAGATTCTGAAAGTCCTGATATAGTCCATCTCTCTCTGTTTTAAAGGCCTTTTGTTTCATCATAATTCAGAGAATTTGAATGTAAATCTGTATGGATGATGGCTGCCTTATTGTTTGGGGATCTTTTTGGTTTTTATTTATGTATTTATGTGGTTTTGGGGAGCTGTCAGGTATTTTCCATTAACTTTTTAGCAAAGCGTGAGCCTTGATAAACCGTGGTTCTGAACTGAGCATGGAAATGTGCTGTTCTGTATTCCTGAATTAACAGGGCTTGTCCAAAGGCAGTGTCAGCGTATCTCAAATGCTTAAAACTGCCTAAAACCCAGTCAGACTAAACCGATGGAGGAAGGGTTTTTTTTCTTTAGCTGAATAATAAATTCTGTTTATATTCTATAAAATAAGGCTTTGTTAAAAAGAACAGATGAGTTGGTCACCTCATGTGTTGAGAACTGAGTATTGATTTTACAGAAGCAGCATAAACCAGGCATTGCCTCTGTCTGCTTCTGAAATGGATGTTCCTGTCTCTCACTAGCGTGTGCTCAAAGGATTAACATTATGGTGTTTATTCCAGATTTTTGTACAATAAGCAGCTTTTTCACGTTGCCTGTCCTGATGCTGGATTGTTTCAGTCAGAGGAGCATTTCAGGTGCCCCATTGTGCTGGCTGGGGCTGGTACAGCTGTGGTGCTTGGCTGAGCAGAATCAATCCTGCTGTTCAAATAGAACCCTGGGGAAGGTGGGGGGGAAATCACAAAATTTCCAGTGGATGTATCTCATTGCTGCAGGCCTGTGCAGCACTCTGCTGAAACACTGGAATCGGTTTTACAAGAGCCAGATATTATCAAAATAGGTTTGTTTTGTTCCAGGCTCTGCTGATTAATTAAGGAAAACAGGCATGGTTGTGTGCATCTGAACTTGTTTTGTTTCTCTTTCATATCAGTGTGTGTTTGGAGAGTTGTTGTAGATAATAAAGCAAGTGTTACACTAATGAAATGGACTTGCTTTTATCTCAATTATGATGACACTTATATTGCCTTTGATCGCTAGTGCAGGATGAGGATATAGAATCCCAGCGTGGTTTGAGTTGGAAGGGACCTTAAAGCTCCTCTTGTTCCAACCTCCTGCCATGGTTGTGACACCTTCCACGAGCCCAGGGTGCTCTGAGCCCCGTCTCATGTCTTGTGGCAAACAGCACAGTCGTGACTGACATGGATGGGTCTGTGTGTGCTTAATGCTGTTTGTGCATATAGAAAATTAATAGGAAAATAGAAAAAATACACAACCACTTGTTTTAAGCCACAGGATGCCGGTCAAAATGAATTGGGAAGAGTGACCTAGAATGACTGTTCACATCCCATCTGTGATGCTGCCTCTTGCGTTGTGTTCTTCTGGGGATGCAGCACCAGTCCCACTGCCCTCCAGGCTAGTAACTTTTTTTTTTCCTTGTGTGAGTTGTGATAGCTTGTCAGCTCATCTTTCACTGACCTTAATGAGTGTAAAAAGTCATTGTGGTGGCAGTTCAGCCTAACTGAAGCCTGTGATCTCCGGAACATCCAACACAGGCGGAGCGGGTGAGTGAGAGGGGGAACATAAAGCAATATTTGGGAGTTTGTATTATAAGGGCCCTGTTGAAGCTCATGTAGTACCATTCCAGAAAACAAATGAGGATTTTTGTGTAACTTTCCTTTAAAAACAATGAGAGGAAAGCTTCTGCTGATAATCTGCTCATCCCTGGATGTGTGGCAGACTCCTGAACTGGACAAAAGTCATGGAAAGCAAGTTTGAGCTATAAATTCTTTTAGTCTGCTGGGATCTTGGAGCCCCGTAGGTGTCAAGTAGCAGTGATCACTTGGTCTTTAAATAGAAAACTCACTTTGGAGTCTCCATTTAAGACTTGGACCCACATCAGGCAGCGGGAGATAAATGTGGGCATCTAGGGCAGCATCCCATGAAGGTGGGCAGCGTACCCTGCTGTTGGGCAGGGTAAGCCAGAATCTGCCTGCTGTGTTAGCTCTGAGCAGGGGCCCAAGGGAGCAGATGCTGGGGGGGAGGCTCCATCCAACAGCTGGTTACCCCATCTTCAGACACATGAACTGCCTGCGAGAGAGGTCAGACCTGTGGTGGAACACTGCTGTCTGTCCAACAGCTCCAGCGTTCCCTCCTGGGATACACTTTCCTAAGGATGGAACGATCTTCGGTCTTGAAAGCATGAAGTTGCAGGAGGTGTGCTCCTCGTGCTTTCCTTGGCTGCCAGGGTGGTAGTTTAGGGGGCTTGGTAAAGGCTTCAATGACCCTCGCACATGTGAGAGGAGTTGGGAATTAATCTCCCCTCTTGGTGTAAGTTCTTCAGCCTAAATTTGGTTGTCGTGGGAGGGGAGATGGGCAGTACCTCGTCCAGGTGTCGTGTAAGAGGAGAGAAGGTGCCATCACCCAGCTTTCTCCATGTGAGAGGTGTGCAGTTTGAGGAATGGCTGAAGAGTTAATTTCTGGGTGCCGGCTGTGTTTGCACTTCGGGGACACACACCGAGGCTGAGGCCATCTGTGGCGTGTGCTGGAGGCTGGAGTTCTTGCAGGCACCTCACCTTGAGGAAAGGCACAGAGCCTTCAGCGTGCTGGCAGCTGGAGGACTGGCTGTCAGAGCCCCAAGTGCCTTCAGGAGAGTGCATTTGGACCCAGGTCAATTTTAAGCCTTATTGTTACGGTCTCATGTTAAATTAAGCCAGCTGGCTGGATTCCCACGTGATACAAGACTCTGCTATGGAGGCACGCTGCGGCTTCCTCTGGGCTGTAGACAGCTCTCCGAACCCCTCGCTGGGGAAGAGGATTAAGCCTTCTTTTCAAAGTATAGAAAGAAGAAACTTGTAGGAAATAACTGTGGTTGGGAGAGGGAAGTGAAATGTCTTTTTAACTCAATGGAATAATTGCTGGTTTTTAGGGCTTGACTGCTTGAATTTCTGTCGCCATTCGTGACCGCTGTGCCAGAGCCCATTCTCCTGCCGTGCAACGAGTACACTGCATCCCCACGGGGGCTGCTGGCATGGAGGGCTTTGATGAGAGGCTGACATCCCTTACCACGAGAAACAGTTGATGCTTAAAACGTGCGTGATAAAGATGTGTGTGTATCTGTTCACTTAGAGGAATCCAACATGACAAGTTTTTAACGACTAAAGTGACAAAACTATTAGAAACAGCAGTTCTTCCTCTACATAACACTGAAGCATTAAATACAGCTTCATTTACTGAAGTGTGGATATACTTTTTTTAGTTATCTCCCAGGTAGGTTGAGGGAAGGAGATAACAAGCTCAGGCTCATTCACCTGTGGGCTTCAAAGAAAGTTTTGCTCCATAGCTTTGTTTTGAGGCTTTTCTGTGTGAAATGAGACACTTGGTATGATGAACCCTGGGTATTCAGAAGCAACTGCCACAAAGAGGGGACTGGGTATTTGATTTTAGCCACATAAATACTATCCGGGTTTTTCTTCCTTTTTTTTGTGATGTTGCTGGATAACAGCCCCATTTATAACAAACACTGCTAAGGGTTGTAAGGTTGTTCCTTCCCGTGTTGGGAGGGAATCCCAGCATGGAGCTGTTGATGGAGAGCGACTGAAACAGGAAGGTCTGCACCTGGGGCAGTTGGCTTTGTCCAAGCAGGACACCACCAAAAATACACACTTTACTAACTTGGGACCTCAAAATTAAATCCAGCGTTGCTGCTGAACCCCACATTCTCTGCGTGTGACTGATGCTGGTCTGGCTTTGTTACAGGTTAGGGAAGGGTTACAGGGAGCTTCATCAGCCCCTTCCTGCCTTCCTTCAACATTTTTAGAATCACAGAAGGGTTTGGCTTATAAAGGAACTTTAAGACCATCTCATTTCAATCCCCTGCCATGGGATCAGACAATTTCCACTACACCAGGTTGCCTTAAGCTCCATCCAACCTGGCCTTGAACATGTCCAAGGACAGGGGACCCACAGCTGCTCTGAGCAACCTGTGTCAGTGCCTCATCACCTTTACTTGCCTTTTTAGGAAGCCTTTATAATTAAAATGGATGCTACTTCACAAAAACTTCCCAGTGGGCTTTTAAAAAGCAGTTTAAATGACTTTTTTCCTTCTCATTCCTTCTCTTTCCTGTCTTCTGCCACACCTCTAAAAGTTACAAGGACGTGGTTCTGCTCTTAACACCTGCACTGCCACAGGGTATATACACTTATCCTTTTTTCACATCCCTTATTTTTCTTTTGAGGGTCATTTTCACAATTGCATGAAATTATCTCCTGTGATTAATCTGATGAGATGCCATTTCTCCTGACAGCCTCCCAGTTGTGCAGGGTGTTTCCTTGGGCTCTGCTTTGTGCAGCCTTGGGACCATCAGTCAGTGACAGCTGGGACAGCATCTGGTGTCTCTGAACGTCCTGATGCACCTGAGATGGAAATCAGAATTTGCAGAGAAACAAAGGAAAATGGGGTGGCACCTAGTGAGACAAGATGCAAAGGCAGTTTATAACCTCTTGTGCAGTAATTGTTTCTGATTCTTAGCAGTGACTGATAGTTGTGATTTTCTGCCTGCCTTGTTGATGCTTTGGTACTGCAGTTCTGCTCCTGCATTTACAGTCCACATGCTGGGAATGCTTTTCTTAAAAACAAGCTTTGATAAAGCTTATATTGTGCAATTTTGTATGCTTTATCCTGTTTGCAATACCTCTGATTTTTAGAGTTGAAATTGTAATTTAAGATTTCTGTTAGAGAAAGAAAAAAATCATTAAAACATTTCCACAAAGCTAATTTTTGTCTGCAAAAAGAGAGAACAATGTAATGTTTTATGAACTGTGACCTTCGTGCCTTGAAAGATGTATAGGGCATATTTCCAAATGGCTTTCTGTCAGCAGGGTAACTAATGAAATCCTCTGGCAGTGGGAGTCCTTGGTGCCTGATAGGATGTGAACTCCCTGTGTGGCTGCTTCAACAGTTTGGTTATTTCTGAAAGTGCTCTTCTATGGGTTTTGCAGCTACCAAGGTTGGGCTTTTGCTGCAGTTTTGTATTCAGTGGGGCCAGCTGGAGAATTTCTCCTTCCCTTTTCTACCAAGTTTACTGAAAATTGAAAAGTGCTTTGTTTCCATGTGTCGCTACTCTGATTTACTCACTAAATGTATTGTGGAATGTATTTTCCTCAGGAAACAAAGGCTGAAAATCAACCTTTGAATGTGTTTTTGACAACCACTAGAAATAACAAGAAAGGGTGAGTTTTCTTACTCTTACAATCACATAGTGGTTGGTTTTAGAAGCGAACCTGAAGCTCATCCTCTCCCATCCCCCTGCCATGGGCAGGGACACCTTCCACTGTCCCAGGCTGCTCCCAGCCCCGTCCAGCCTGGCCTTGGGCACTGCCAGGGATCCAGGGGCAGCCACAGCTGCTCTGGGCACCCTGTGCCAGGGCCTGCCCACCCTCACAGGGAGGAATTTGTCCCATGAAAGAATTCTTGCTCTTCATAAGTTCGTTCAGTTGATGCAAGATACCAAACTCCCAGTAGTTCTGTGTGTATTTTTGGAGGATGCATACTTCAATAATCTGTGACACAGCAGAGTGTCTGTGTGTGACTGGAAAAATGGAGGGACTGGTTTAACTGGAAGATCTTACACATGCTGGAATGTTAATTAGTCATAGAGGTCTAAGACAGCCAGATGAATAATTAGTTGTGAAAATCTATTCACCTGTTTTTAAGGTGTTAAGTTAAAAAAAAAAAGTTAGAAAAGAAACATACTGTTTCTAAGATGCTTGTGTACCAAGTTTTAACCCCCTGAGGCAGGGTTTATACATGTTTCAGTAAGTGTTCTGTCTAGTCTGTTCTTTAAGGATGTGACATATTTTGAAATATAGTAACATTCCCAGAGCAGGAGCTTTTATTCTTAGGTTGCCCAAAATTCCCATGCAAATTTACCTGCTTTAAAAATAATTGCATGCAGTGATGGTGCTGGGATGGTGGCAGGTCTTGAGAATCTGGCACGATCAAAGTGAGCACACAGTTTTCTTTAATTGATGGGAGATATCGAGAGCAGCACTGCAGCTGTATAGAGTATGCAGCAGTGTGTAAGCCTGGCCTGGGGCTGTAGTCCCCACAGGGAAAATACCAGTTTAAAACCAGCATATTTTCAAATATGTGTATTTTTACAACACAGCCAGAGAGTTGGTGGTTCAGGGGATTGACTTGTCCTTAACCTTAGATATGGAGGTGAAAATACAGGCTCAAGTGCTTCCTTTGCTTTCAGAGAATATTCTGGTAATTCTACCTTTCTTTATGGAACTGATTGAGGGAATATTGTAGCTGCTCTCTGGCTTCACTTTTTATTGTTACACCTTGTTCAGTAGCTGATGTGGGATAAATCTGGGGACAACACTGCGAGTGGAGGGGGAATCCCTAAAGAAATGGCTGTGGAGTGATTTGACTTGATTTAGGTTGCTTTGGTCTCACTGGTGGGTTGCTGTTTCCTTCCATATTCATAGCAAGTGTTCGCCCTTTGTTTTCTTGGGCTTTGCTTGAGGCGTGTCCATAAGATGGATGTGAGCATTCCTTTAGAAGAGCACACACACGTGCAGTAGTTACTGCAATAAAGATGAAGTGTCTGGACAGGTGACACAAATACAAGAATCTAAATTTGTCAGTGTCCTCCTAAATTTAAGAACTAGTAAATGAGATTATGGCAATGAGTATTATTCTTTGTTAAAAGTTGTTTTGAAGTACATGGGGTTTGAAAATTAATTGCAGTATGTGGCATTCGTAGTGGAATAGGTAATGTGCTTCAGGTAGGTTGAATGATTAAAAAAAAGTTTTAAATCTTCTTTAGCTTGTGAGTTCTAATGTGCCTTCTTTAAAAAGTACCTGGAGTCATTTCGGTGCACTGTGAACTGGTTAGGTGGTTCTACCTAAGGCTTTTACAAACATGTGGAAGTTTACTCTGCAGCTGATACATCAGCTCTCCCTGGAGCGCTGTGTGAGATCATTCGCTGTCATACTCTAAGGTGCTAGAAAGTTAAGAAATTTGGGGTTTAAAATGGAATTGTAGCTCCAATGAAGGCCGTGCTAAAAGTTTTGTTTCATTGCAATGAATAAATTTTTCATGACAGTTCTAATTTTGAAAGCTCCTGAAAACAAAGCTTGAAAACATTTTAAGTGAATCACTTCATGACTCATAAGTTT
Source organism: Rhagologus leucostigma (assembly GCA_013397725.1). Lineage (NCBI taxonomy): Eukaryota > Metazoa > Chordata > Aves > Passeriformes > Rhagologus > Rhagologus leucostigma. The sequence continues at coordinate 349,433 of VZTD01001654.1, forward strand.
TTTTCCCATCTTGAAAATATCTGGGGTTTTGTATGGGATGGTAATCCATGTCTAGATCTTGATGTTTTATTATTATTACTTTTGTGATATTCAAACCCCTGACTTCCATGGAAATCTGCTGGCAAGACTAATCCAGCCTCCTACTGCAAGAAGTCCTTTGCTGAATCCCTCTGAGCATCCTTTTCTGAGAGATCTAGAATCTAACTACAGCTACTTGGAATCTTAGAGCTCCAACTTGCACAGTTTTAATCTTGTAGACTAAAGTAATCTCCGAGAGTTGGAGTATTTAGTGTGTTTTTAATCTTGTAAACTAAAAGAGGGATACCGAATCGGTATCCCTATTGTAAAGAGATCCCAGTTTACTGATGTCACAGACAGTATTTTAAAGTACTCTACCTGAATTTTAGGCTTGCAGACTGAAAATACGTCTTTTAGAAAAAGAATGCTATTTGCAGCAAATCGTATTCTGTTTGTTTCAAGAGTGCTAATACAAACTGAGTGTTCTCTGAGAACTTTTTCATCTAGAGCTTGATGAAAACCAAGCTTTTGTCCAGATGAAAGGCTCAGCATGGTGTGCTGCTGATACTGAATCCCCAGGGAGGCTGCCCACTGCTCTAGTTTTTGCACTGCAGCAGAGAAATGCCATAGATTATTTCTATAATCAGGTTAATTGAAAGAGTGGAAAGGGTAAGGAGAAATTTTCTGGATTTATAGTTGAGGGAGAGTGGGAGGGACTGGTGTGGCCCATGCTGTGTCTCGGTAGCCAGCAGTTGGGAGTGCGTGCTGGGGGCCAGTGCCTGGAATGCTCTTTTAATAACATATTTTTTTACATGTATATTATTGCAGTGGGAATAAATGTGGTTTTGGCCCATGGAAATGTCTTGGGAGAAAGGAGTGTGATAGGAAAAATCTCTTCAGCCAGCCTTGCCTCAGTTTTCAGGGAGAAAACTCCCAGACTCTCTCAGTTGAATTTCTCCCACTCTAGGTAGGGTGATGGGAATTAAACACAAAAAGAAAACTACCCTAACATTGTTCAGTTTTTTTCTTTTAAAGTTCAGTAGGTAAGGGCATTTATTTTTCACCCTGTATTTCCTGGTTCCTTTCAGAAAGCTGCGGGTCGGGACTGGTCTTTTACCTTTATCATTTGCACAGATGAAAGTTGGAAGTACTGAATCCTATTCCAGGCTGAGCTCACGAGATTTTTAGAAGAAATTGGTTGTGTGTGTTTATTAAGTTGCAAAATCTTATTTTGATGTGAAATGTCTTAATATTGTAGTGCATGGTCTTGGTGTTTGGTTCTTGTAGGGCTCCAGGTGTGTCATAGCAAGGCCAGGACTGCCCTTGGTTATCCGCAGGCTGCACATCTGGGAGGTTTGTCAGTTGAAGCATAGCCCAAGTCTCTCCTGACGTATTTGTTTCCTATCCTATTTTTTTTTCTGTTTCATTTGAAACCATTTTTATTCAGGGTAATGTTCTGGAGGACCTAATGTGTAGTTAATAGATTTTTAAAAAAAGAGAAAAACCAACTAAAATGCCCCATTGGGAATGAAGGGTCATCACAGAGCTTTTAATTTGATACCCAGCCGTGGTATTTAATCCACCCTTGGAACAGCAGCCAACATATAAAAGCCACAATAAGAAAATTATTAGTTATATCCTCTTCTTGGTTTAATGGGACATCCTCTAAACTAACCTGTATGGGCCTGTGGTGGCTTCCTTTAAATATGGTTTGGGTTTTTTTCTCCAAGTTTTTAGTAAATAACAAGAAGCTGTCTGGGCTTTATGGGATAACTCATTGTGCTTCCTCTGTTTATTTCCAGATAATTATTCTTCACAATGGGTATCCCTATTGTAAGGCATTCCGATTACTAATGCCACAGAAAATATTTAGTTATTCTGAACAGACCTATTCCTATAATTTCTTCAAAGTCCTATTTTAAGTTAGTTAAGCTCTGCTGAGTTACTTGAATTAAGAAGTGGTTTTTGTTCTGGATTTAAGTGCACACCTATTTTTCGTAAGAGATCGTTTATATTCTTTCCATCTGTTTTGCATAATTTTTTAGGTTGAAGTATTGCTGAATTTCTTTTTCAAGAGTCTGCAAATTAAATGGAGTGAGGAAATCTTTTCCTCACTTTATATAACAATTTAAATAAACTGTTACGTCTCAAATCAAACTTTTATTATAATGAATGCGAGGTGCATCATGAGACGTGGCTGTGCCGTATAATACTCTGCAGTTAATGAAAGATCTTCTGTCTGAAGTTCAAAATATGAAAAAAACCCAAGCAGATTCTTCTGTGACAGACACAGTAGTTCTCAGCTGTTGCAGGAGGAATGTATTCAGGTGTCTTTTTTAATCATCAGAAATGAAACATTGGCAGAGGTGGCTGCAAAGTGTCTCCGGTGTGCAGGGTGGGCTGGGCCGGGAGCGTGGGGGCATCTCCGTGGGACCAAGCTCTGTCCACAGGGCAGCAGGCGCAGGGAGAGGGGTCTGACAAAGCAGGAGGGCACCGAGCAGAGCAGGAAAGCAAGGATTAGTTGCGTTACCTGCTGTGAAATCTGTTGGTTTAGCAGCACGTGTGTAGGTATTTCGGGGACGGGAGATAAACCGTGATGGGATCAGTGCATGGTGGTGGGGCTGGGTACGTGGTGATGGCCACGAGGCTCCAGGAGGCCCTGTGGGCACTGCCCTCCTTCTCTGGTCAACTGGCATGGGCAAACAGGCAAACATAAGGTTGGAAAAGATCTCTTAAGATCACCAAGTCCAACCATCCCCAGCACCACCACCACATTCACCACTAGACTGTGTCCCCAAGTGCCAAATCCACACATTTTTTGGACACTTCCGGGGATGGTGACTCCACCACTGCCCTGGGCAGCCTGTGCCAGGGCTGAACAACCATTTCTGTGAAGAATTTTTTCCTGCTATCCGACCTAAACCTCCCTTAATGCAACCTTAGGCCACTTCCTCTTGTCCTGTCTCACTTGTTGCCTGGCTTGTTACCTGTGTAACTTGTTGCATGCGTAACTTGAGCTGTTTGGAAACAGGGAATTGTAACAGAGCCTCTTTTAAAGCAGAGCTGCAGGTCAGGCTGCCGTTAGGGCCCTTTCCTCCCGTGCACAAGTTGTTCCTGCACAGGCTGTTTCTCGGTTGCCTGTGCTATTGAGGAAGAGGATGATTCATAGGAGAGAGTTCCTAATGTTCCTTCCTCTCAAAACTGCTGTGAATGTACATGGGGAAATGCAGTTAAAGCTGATCGTGGAGAGCTCTGTCCACATGCAGAGGCACAGTTACGTAACGTGGGCATGAAGAACAACAAGAGCTGTTGTCTGCAGCGAATTGTAGGACAGCGAAACTGAGCGGTTGAGAACAGCGAGCTTGGCATTCCACACCAACACACAGAGCAAAGGGAATGGGATTATCCCAGACACCGACTGATTTGCTTGATCCCAAGTGTTTGCATAATATTCAGTGCTCTTTGGACACAGCAGAGGGAAAATGCAGTTCAGGGAAGAGTTAATCAAGGTCTTAAGATGAGTGAGCCGTGCACTGCCTCTGCCTTGTCAGGCACGACAGGGCTTTCTGCCCGGCTGGTTTGCCATGGGCGGGTTATCCTTAGGCCTCTGCGGTAGCCTGGGACCTGACACACACCCAGCTGGTGTCAGGTTGAATTTGGCTGCTGCTGGAAATCACGTTGCACTGACTGGCTGTTTGGTTTTGGTTTTTTTTCTGGGAGGTAAGGAATAAAGTAACGTCAGTGCAGCGGAAAATTGAGATGGCACTCCAAGTGCTTTTCCAGGGAAGATAAGGTAAATGAATGGATGCTTGCAAGAAGGGTGACTCAGGGACTCAGGATGACTGAGGGAGGAGAGGAAGGAGGAGTTGGGATGTATTGGGATGGATGGTTGTGGAAAGGGACAAGCTCACAGGTCAGGAGTTGCCAGCAACATGCAGTCAGAGCAGGGATGCCTTCTTATCCGCCTGTCTCCTGGGATGTCTGAATCCCCTCCTGGTTCCTTCACCTAAGTGGAGCCGTCTTGAGTCTTCAGTGTGAGATGGGGCTTGGAGAATTTCTTCCCTCTGGGTAGGATTTTGTCTGAATTACTCTTTCTCCTTTTGCATTACATTTGCAGTGAATTGTGGAGAAAGTCCTTGCCCTTTCTCTGCCTTTCAGGTGGGGTAAAGGATCGGTGCTGCCTTTCAGCTGCTGCTCTGAGCAGCACCTTTTGTGTCTGCCTGGCCACCTGCCTTGCCGTGATGGGCAGGGACAACGGGATCCCATGCATGGAGCAGTGGGGCTGGGGGCAGATGCACACGAGTGGGCTGGCCCAGGTGGCTTGGATGTGAACACAATTGCTGGGAGAGGAGGATGCAGAACCTCCTCTGAGGTGTTGCTTTAGGAGGGATGTATCTAATTGGGATGTATGATGTACTCTTCTGGCCTTTCTGAAAAGCTGTTTCTGTTGAAAGATTAATATCCCAAATGCTGCAGTGCCTGTAGCCTTTCCTGGATTTTCTTTCCAACTGGAGAGCCTTGTCCTGTGGTTCTAAGGCAGAGCGAGTGTGCCAGAAAATGAGTTAGAGCTGTGTTGTGTACCCAGTCCCACAGGTGAACTGAACCTGTGGCTCAAAGTCTGAGCGCTCACGTTAACCTCAGCTGGTGCTGAGTGCTGCAATGCGATGTCTGCTTTTCAGATTAATTTTAATTAAGAATCTGTTGAACACCTGCTGGGGCTCTGCTCTTCCCAAAAGCAGGGATATGTATCAGTAGGGGAGTTGTGAACCACAAACTCTGCTCTCAAATGATGCTCCCCGACCTTATTGTACAAAGTGTTGGGCACTTCCCCCGGATAACTGGCCGCATGCTATCCGGTGCAAACCACTGCATGTGTCTCACTTGAAGAAAGATGTGGACTGGTCCTTCAGAATCCAGCATGTGGTTATGACAGCACAGAGAGATCTCAGGTATGTGGCTGGTAGTGAGAGATGGTTTGTCCATTTGAAGAATAGTATCTAAAAAAACCCTCAAACGCTTCCTTAAAGGAGGAGTTGAGTGAATGGCCACCATGTACAGGCAAATAATTAATGGGCTCAAAATGAAACTAAGGACGTGTAGGTTAGAGAACAGGGAGACCTTTCTAACTAAGAGCAGTTAGGCATTGACAAGTATTCCTTAGGCAGGCTCACTGGAGCTGTGTGCAGGTCTGTCAGGAATAATTTAAAAATCATTGCTCCTATCTTGGAGCAAGGGAGCAGACTGGTGATACTTCCCGGTGACTTCCAGATCCACTTGCTGCAATTCTCTTACTCTATCCTGTGGCAGTGGTCACACACTCGCTGTCACAAGGTTTGCATTGACATTGATATGGCCAGTCCTGTGGGCACTGTTATTTCAACCAGCACATAGATGATATAAGTTTGGTTTAGTTTGGTAAGGAGCCAACCTAAACTGAATAGTCAGATCATCTTTAAACTGAGATGTTGGCAAGTTCTGTTTGCATTTATTTCATAAACAGTGGGTTGAACTGGTTTGAGATCGTGTAAGGCTTATGCTGCATAACCTCAAATAACAGCCAGTCAGCAAAACCCATCCCTGTTCTGCTGCAGAGGAATCAAGCACCCGAGAGCAGCAGGGACTCGTCTGGGTGCAGGGACTGCCCTGACAGTTGTCTTCAGAAAGGAAGAACATATCATGAAGGGCCACTAGAGTGAGTAAATGGAAGGAGAACCTTGCTTCTAAAGCAAGGCTGGACCTCAGCTCAGGTAGCCTGGCAAGCCAAGAGGTCTGTAATAACTCTGTAGAAAGGCCAAGGGAGGGAAGAGTCAGTATAAGGAAGAGAGCTGTGAAGGCTAGAGGATGAAGCTGACTCGAGAAGGACTGTATCTCAACTGGCTTCCAGCAAACTAAACAAGGAGGAGGAGTAAAGGTTTAGCCCAGCTTTGCTTTAGGAGTGACGTGGCAAGAATTCTAATTGTTTTAATATGAAGGTTGCTAAGTTTATGAACAAGATTGATTATCTGTCATGTCCTGCACTTGACCTTGATTGTTCTCACGTAGGAGGTTTCCACAAGAAGAATCTTTCTTCTAAGACCTTGAGGTACTGCTTCTCTTTTATCAAATGTCAGGAGTGTATTGTCAAAATTTTTAAGTTTCATCCAACACCTTATACTAGTGCAAGGTGGAAACTTCAGAAAGAGAAAGATTAAAACCCCCCCACTTTAATTTATAAATATCTTTAAGGGCTCATATTGCTTCTGAATTGTAAGGTTTTGCCTTTTTTTTTTTTTAAAGATATGTAGTATCCTGAAGTCATGCCAAGTTTGCAACTGCATGAACCCTTGAGTTTTAAACGTGCCTGTAAAAATAAAGATTTCTGTTTTCCAGGTAGTGCTTCCTATTTAAAAGGAAACAGGAGAAAAGGCTCATTTTCTGCTCATGAGCCTTGGTGCCTCTCAGGTTGGCATTTACACTCTTGTTTATAGGCTGGATTTTTGTTGGAGTTGTTGGTGATGGCTGGAGGCTCAGAATCAAAAAACTCACCCAAGCATCTGATGCCGGTGGAGCCTTGAACCTGAGAGCAGAGATAAATGCTGTTACCTGGTAATGGTTTATCCAGCGTTGAAGGTCTGGACAGTTTTTAAGCGAAATGTTGCTCTGCAGGGGTAGGGTGTGTGACTCGCTCAGTGCGCAGAGATGATCACGGTGCCTCTTCAGCTGAGACACTGAAGCCTCAGAGCAAGGCGGGGGCAGCATCAGTGTCTGGCCCTGGATCTTGGGGTCTTGCCGTTCCTCTGGGATTTACCTTCCAGCCCAGAGTGATGGGGTCGTATGTGAACTAATTTTGTCATCCTTACTTTATCAAGCTTCATTGTTATAGCTGTGGAAGTGATGTTAGGGTGTTCCCAGTAGATGCTGATGTTTCCTGCTGTCTTTCTGATCTTGTTTTATGTAGCCTACTAGTGGTGATTCCTTTTCCTTTTTTTTTTAATGACAGGGTTGAAAAAAGGTTTTCAGCCAGTGTTTCTGTGTTAATTTGCGAGGGTAACTGCACATCATACAGAATCCTGCAGAATGAAGGAGCCTTATCTTGATACCTTTTAGAAATGCTGTGTCTGGGAGCATTTGCCAAGGTCACTGTTCGTAAGAGCACAATCTTCCCAAGGATGTTGTATCGAGTGTCTTGCTACTTTCTGCTCAGCATGATGTGAAAGTGTCGAGCTAGTGCCGATACTGTCAGAACATACATGGTGGGGTTTGGTCATAGCAGAGGAAAAATGCAACACTTTAATCTCAAAAGCAGTGAAGCGTTAATGCGTCATTTTTGGCTGAGGCTAAAACACTGAGGTTAATGCTTGTTTTTCCGCAAAACCTCATCTCTTGAGAGTAGGTCTGTTCCTGGCTCAGTGCGTGTTTAGTGAAGCAACCCAGTAAATAGACTAGAAGAAATCGTTGGTTATTAACTTAAGGCTGGTAAAGAGAGACAGTAGTAATAACAAAAGAGGAACTAATCTGATTTGTTGTAGTGGTAAATCAGCTCTAAATTGGTTACTGTAGTATCATTATGTTGAAGGGGTTTTTTTGTGAAATAATAACACTTTATTGTAAAGATTATTAAATTATTACTGTTTTTACTAGGCATTATTTTAACACACAGTATGGTTTCTGTAAGGACACAGAATGAGTGTGTGTTTGCCTTCCTCCCTTCCTGACTTTCTGTTACAGTAATATAATTGCTTTTCTTTCTTCTTGATATAGCCTGAAATGAAATGGAAATGGTGTTGCTGTTGTGGCCAAGGTTTACAGTTGTGAACCATCTCATCAATCACACCTGCTTTCCTTCCAAATGTTTCCTTTGGCAAGAACATCTGTTGAGGAGAATATCATCATTCCCTAGGGCACCGTTTTCCATATGCTCCCATTTCAGGATAAAATTAAACCAGTGGACCTTGACAGTGTTTTCTTAACCAAAAATGGGTCCTTGTGCTTCTGTTAGCAGAACATGAACAGTATTATTTAATAATGGCATGAATCACTTCCACTGGTGCTCTTCTGGAGAGTAGTGCTGGCTGTCTGTGAGTGGAATTGTTCTTTGGCACACGAAGGCAGATGGTGTTTAGTCACAGAAGTGTCGTATGTCCAATCTGGTGCTGCCTGGCTCACTGACAGGGTAGTGATTTGTGGAATGAAGAGCTTGGAGGTATGGTTACCACCAGGAGGAAGAAAACAGGGCTCCTGTATACTTCCTGCAAGGCTAGTAGAGCTGTCAAATGCCCAAATTTCCATGGGCATCTCCTCTTGATGAGTCTGTACATTTTGTCCAGGAAACTGAGGGCTCCCTGCGTGATCGGCAGGGATGTGAGGCGAGTGGGCAGGCTGTGCTCAGCCCAGCTCTCGAGCGTGGGTGTGTTAGCTTACTGTACATGCACAGTAAGTCCAGCCTGCTCTGGGTGATGGCGCTCGCAGGGTGGGCTCCGGCTGACATCTCTGCCTGTGTGGGATAGACCTGTGTGGAAAGGGACAGCCCAAGTGGGTTCAGGCTGCTGGTCATTTCTCGCTGCATCTCTCTCCTCCTGCAAAATTGTGACCTAGCAAAATTAGCATCTGTGAAACCCTTTATGATCCTGGTGTGGATGTGAAGTGAACACTAAGGCAGTGCACAGGATCTGTAATAAAGCTTTTGTTTGCGAAGGAGTATGAAGGCCCAGAAATCCCTGGCAGCTTTCAGAGAGTGAAGACCATTGATAGTGTGTGCACACGAGGTTAAACAGCTGCCAGATTGCACAGTGATTTTTTTTTTCGGTACCTCCCCCACAACTAACATTAGCATCAGCTGTGAAGAAAAGCACAAACTGCTATTCCTGACTTCAGCTGGACTTTAAGGTGGACTGAAACCTCTGTGTGCTTCGTGCTTGGGTACAGTCCGTGGCAGGTGAGCGCGTGGCCTTGGGTTTTAATGTGCCAGTGAGTTTTAAAGACAGCCCTGCCCTCTTATGTCAGCTTTTAAGGCATTTTTGTGCCTTATTTGTGGTATTTATTGTGGTGTCTTACCTGCATTTCCTCTGCAATATACAAAAAGGATATATTGGGAGAGTTTGGAAGGCATTGGCCAAACTATTGGGCAAGAATTGATGACAAGACGCTTCTGGTTACTCTAATGATGAGTTGAATTAGACTCTAAAATTAAATTAATCCGTCCTCTCTCTCTGCTGTACCTTGTATTAATACACTTCTTGCTGAAATTTCTATAGGAAATATGTAAAGAACTAAACTATAAAAGAATTAATACAAAGATAAAGTGGGATTTTTAATACAAAATTTAAAGGGCTGTAAATATTGAAGTTGAAGGCTGTGAATGCTCATGTAGTGATGCTAGAAGTGTCCCTCCAGAGATTCTGAACAAAGGCATTTAATGCAAAACACGCACTTCACTAGCAGGAGTTTATCCCTATGAGAAGGATCCTGAGAGAGACAGCATCGAAAGCATTACTGAAATCCAAAAAGATTTCATCTACTGGCTTCCCCTGACCAGCTAGGAGGGTCACCTCATTATAAAAGGAAATCAGGTGTGACAATCCTCAGCCTAGCCCTTGTGTTTTGCACCTGTGGCTGCTGAGGACCTGCCCTGCCACAGGGCGTGGGCACCCACGGGCTGGACACGGGGGCATGAGGGGCAGCTGGGGCTGGGTGGGGGGAAGGCAAAGCTGAGTCCAGGTTACAGCAGTGCTGGACAGAAACAGTGACTCTTGAGAGTGAGGGAAATAGAATCATTTGAGGGTATCTGTTTTGCTTTTAATTTCAGTAACTGTCTCGAACGTTTTCCTGCAAGGTTCTATCCTACATTTCTTCTTCCCAGGGTAGTGCAGTTACAAGTGATAAGTGGTTAATACACTGCTTCTTTTTCAGCCCACGCTGCAGACATCTGTGCTTTCGTTTTTCTGTACAAGTACTGTTTTCCCCAAGACTGCACAATAACTTGTTGACTGATGAAGCACTTTCATGTACTCACCTGTCACTTATCCTGGGGACTGTGGGAAACACAGTGCCAGGGTTTACATTCCGTACAGTGACCGTCCATTACTGCTGGTGATTAAAAATGTCTTACTCCAATTGCTGGTTCTCTTTCACTAGTGATTAAGCTGTTGTTTCACAGTAGGAAAAAGCTTTTATTCTATGCAATCACAGGGACCTCAGAGAGACCAGTCTTTGCAATCTCTAAATGGGCATATTGATTGGTCTTTATTAATAGAAAAGCCTCTAAGGAGAGATGAAGTACCTGAATTTTGTAAAGTTAAATAATTACAAAGCCTTTTAAAGTCACATGAAAACTAGGTGTAGTTCCCAGGTCATTTCTCCAAACTTCTAGTTGTGTTTTTCATGATGCTATTTTCGTGATGTATTTTGTTTTTTAAAAGTTTTACTGAGCAAAGATATCCATCATCAGAGGAAAAATAGTTATTTTTTAAAACTCCTTAGCGAAGTACCAGTAATGTTATTTATCCATTGAATATGGAACCATTTTAAGGTGCGTTGAACCCAATGGTTCTTCAATCCTACATTTTGCTGGCAATGCAATTTTCTTAAAAAACCAAAAAAACAAATCCAAGCAATCAAATGAAGTGCTGTTCACGCCAATGAATCTGATATGTGTATGCACTACTGGTTTTTTTCTTCAGATGTTTAATTTGAAGATATTTTAGTCCTTTTATTTACTGAAATTAATAGAGGAGGACAATCCTTCTGTTGGGCTGTTTCTCTGGGGGTGGGTTCTTCAGTTCCATAGTACCTTGTTATTAGTGTGCCTGAAGTCAAACACCAGCCAGATGGAAAGGATCTTTTGTTTGCTTTGCGTAGGTACACGCCAAGGTAGCCAAGAGCAACGTCATCTTTATAGATCCCCCTCTTCAGGGAGTTGGTAAAGTCAGCTTTTGCATTTTTTTCCTCTCAGCTGAGTGTTTTGTGGGAGAGAGAGAACAGAGAGTGGAAGGTTTCTGTGTTTTTCTAACTAGTATTGGGTTTTATGAGTGTAGGAAACAATATGTGATTAAACGTACAACAAACCTTTTTTGGTAAATAATCTCTGTAAATATTATCTTCTTGCAGTACTCCATGAAATCTGAGCATGAAGCTCAAGCTACCAGGCAGGTCTTTTCCATAACCTAGTTTTCCCATTTGGAAGTCTTTTGAGTATTCTTAAGCCGTCTGGATCCTGGGCTGTGTCACCAGCAGGTCAAGGGAGAGGATTCTCCCTCTCTGGTCTGCTCTGGCGGCACCTGGAGCACTGCACCAACTCTGGGGCCTCTGCCTGAGAATGATGTGGAGCTTTTGGAGAGAGTCCAGAGGAGGCCACGGAGCTGCTCTGAGGGCTGGAGCCCCTCTGCTCTGGAGCCAGGCTGGGAGAGCTGGGGGTGCTCACCTGGAGAGGAGAAGGCTCCAGGGAGAGCTCAAAACCCCTTCTGGGGCCTGAAGGGGCTCCAGGAGAGCTGGAGAGACACTGGGGATAAGAGCCTGGACTGTCAGGAGAAGGGGGAATGGGTTCCCACTGCCAGAGGGCAGGGTTAGATGGGATACTGGAAAGGAATTGTTCCCTGTGAGGGTGGTGAGGCCCTGGAAAAGGTTTCTCAGAGAAGCTATGGCTGCCCCTGGATCCCTGGAAGTGTCCAAGTCCATGTTGGATGGGGCTTGGAGCAGCCTGGGGTAGTGGAAGGTGTCCCTGCCCGTGGTGAGGGAACAAGATGATCTTTAAGGTCCCTTCCAACCCAAACCGTTCTGTGATTTTGTTCTTGAAATCTTTCAGAAAATTGTATGTAGTATTTCCTGATTATTGTTGCTTTCTGTAGTCTCTGTCCAATGTTGTTTGTTAAATACAGTCCGTGTAATAATTCCTGCATCACATTCTAAGATCCATACTGCTGTAGGCCGCAGATCTTAAATTACTAAACAGCTGTGATCAAGGAGTTTGAACACACCAGCTCAAGGAATGTGTCTGTGCCTACCAGTTGGGAATCTGTGAGTACAAGATGAGGGTTGTTTTAGTTGGATTTTTTTTGCTTATCCACTTTTCAAATTCTTGTCATGGTGGGCTGCAGGGACTCCTATCACTGAGCATCACTCACATTTGTTTAGATTTGGGGCTGCTGACTTTGTTTTCATAGGTCCTGTCTAGCCAAGATTTGAAGTTTGTTTGCGTTTGATAATGGCCATTTGAATCACTATTTTGGGCCTGTAGCCAAGGTCATGTGTCTTGTAACATAACTGGGGCTGTAACAGAATGGTTTCACTGACTTAAGTCACAAAGTACCACTGTGGCTGTCTGATCGAGCCTCCTCTATGTGCCTTGCTTTGTAAGAGTTTCTTCAGTGAATCTCGTAGTCCCTGGCACTTTCAGATAAACTGCGCAGCCTCAGCTCCTCAGGCAGGGACAGCATGGCCCAGTGCTTCACTCTTCTCACAGCCCATCCTTAAAGCTGGCTCCGTGCTCAGGGGCACAGTGCTCTCTGCACTGGGAGATGATCTTCAGCAGGAGGGGACCTCAGGCCCTGCTGGTGTCCCCAGCTCTGTTGGGGTCAGTCCATGCCTGGGTTGGCTCTCCAGCCCCTGTGCTGCCTCCCCAGCTCTGCTGGGATCAGTCTGTGGCCAGGCTGGCTCTCCAGCTCCTGTGCTGCCTCCCCAGCTCTGCTGGGATCAGTCCATGCCCGGGCTGGCTGTCCAGCCCCAGCATTGTTGGGCTGCTCACACGCAGTTTACACAAGAAGCTCAGTTCCTGTTTGTGACCTGTCACCTTTATGCTGCAGCACTCTCCCAATTCTTTCTAAAGATGGGCTTTTTTCCACAGTTCTTTGTAAAAATGCAAATCACTTTGTTAGCATAAAACCTGAGCCCTGCAAAACCTCATGAAAATCCTCAAGGACGTGTATTTTTATTGCTTACCCAATTTTTAATTAATTTATGTAAACAGATATTTTCTGTTTCATTATAGTTCTTAATGTGAAGCAAATGCATTGCAGAAATCTGAGTTTATTATGTCAATGTTATTATCTTTATCAACCCAAACGTATAATCTCTTTGGAAAATGGCCCAGATCTGTTTCTCACATACCCATGTTGACGTTACCCTTTCATGCCTTGCTCTCCAAGGGATGGGGAGTTCAATTTTTAACTATTAGTGTGTTTTAGTTGACAAGCTTCTGTTATTCTTTCAAGCAGGGCTATAGAATGTCAAGCTTTGCAGGAGGGAAAAGGAAGAAAAAGAAACTATTTTGTTAAAATGTGATGCTTTCAGCTTAATTCCTACCCATTATGGGAGGCTGCGATGAATGTATCCTGTCCGGGAGTGCAGCATTTGCCTTGGAGTGTTTTCTAACAGGTTGTCAAGTGGTGTTAGGAATGCACCAGAAGTGACAGCTCCTTTCAGCACTTAGAAAGGTTCCCAAGGAAGACATTTCCAAACTCCAGACACATGGCTCTGTTAAATATTTAGGAGCTGGGATACCCCAATCTGAAGAGTGGCTTTGTGGCAGTGAAAGGTCCCTCTCCTCACTTTCCCAGAGCTAAGGAATGTTATAGCAGAAAGAATGGGCTACTGGCTTTTTCCTTCGTCTCCACGCTGTATTCTTCCCACACATCTTTTCTTTTGAATTTTACCTCCAGCAGCAGCAGTGAGCAGTTGGTCCTTTCCTGGGTGCTGCGTGCTGTGGTGCAGGACTGGAACAAGAGCAGAGTGTTCCTGAAGCAGCTTCAGGGCCTCTGAGGCTCAGGACTTTCCGGGTGCAGGAGTTTATAGAGTCATGGAATCACAAGATGGTTTGGGTTAGAAGGGTCTTTAAAGCTCATCGTGTTCCACCCCTTACCATAGGCAGGGACACCTTCCATTAGACCAGGTCACTCCAAGACCTGTCCAACCTGGCCTTGGACATTTCCTGGGAAGTTGGGTATTTGCAATTATATGGCCCTCTGCAAGGATTTTTTTTTCAAAACAGAAAGAGCAAATTATGTTAAAGGAATATTTTCTGGTATTTTCCCCCCAAAGGTCCCTAGCTAAAACTAGAAGCAGGTTGGGATGAGAAGAGCTCTCGACACTGCTGCTTAGGGTGCTGCTCTTCCACACATCTCCAGGGTGCACTGAGGAACTCCTTGTCCTTTTTCTGTGTGCGTTAGAAATGCAAACCGTGGGCACAGAAGCATTAAATGACTTGGTGTAGGAGGCTCAGCAGGCCGCAGTGTGAGGGAAGAGCTGAGAAAGTTTCTCTCCAGGATCCATTAAGCCACTGTTTAGAGTTTAAATTAAGATCTGTGCAAGGTCCCATCACTTTTCTGTTTTCTAGCTATTTTACATTCCTATCCCTCAGTATAACTAAGTCCAGCATGTCTGTATAAAGGCACGCATGAACTTGGTCAGTCTTACATGTTTTGTGGAAACAAGGATGTGAAAAGTTCAGAGATGCTGAACTTACACTGAAGGCTGTGTGGGCAAGTTTTCCATGCTTGCCTGGCACCAGGACAGCTCTTCACTGGGAGCAAGATAAAATATGTCCAGCCCAATAAGGCTGCAGTCATTGGGGTGATAAAAGACATGGATGGTACAAGATGTTCTCCTGCACAGGGAGCTGGAGGCGGTTGCTGCAGCTCTGGCCAGCGAGACTGATGATGATGGTGATAATGAGAGACCTCATTGTGGTCTGCAGCTTCCTCCCGAGGGACAGGAGAGGGGGCAGGCACTGATCTCTTCCCTCTGATGACCAATGATAGGACCTGAGGGAACGGCTGGAGCTGTGTCCGGGAGGGTCAGGGTGGAGATCAGGGAAAGGCTCTTCCCCCAGAGGGTGCTGGGCACTGCCCAGGCTCCCCAGGGAGTGGGCACGGCCCCGAGGCTGCCAGAGCTCCAGGAGCGTTTGGGCACCGCTGCCAGGGATGCCCAGGGTGGGGCTGTTGGGGTGTCTGTGCAGGGCTAGGGCTTGGATTCAACGATCCTTGTGAGTTCTTCCCAACTCAGGGGATTCCATGGTTCTGTGACCAAGGGGATCTCCATGCTCAGTGCTCTCCTGGGCTCAGCACAGAAGCAAGTGAGAAATGGCTGTTGAGTGCTTCTTTTATGTGACATGAGGTGATTTTGTGAGAAGAGTGATCACATTAGAGGTGTATTCACTGCTGTGTAGGAACGGTGATTTGAGGAACTCTGAAAATCTCACCTACAGTTTACTCCATCTCTCTGGTTTGGTGGGGAATCTTGGGGTGTTTTGTGGGTTTGTGGTGGTTTTCTTACTAATTTGAACTTCTTTGAGGTAGTTTCCTAAATTAAATGTACTTAGTCTGTAACTGAAGAGTGCGATGACCCACCCTTAAGGGGACGCCATTACAAAGCCTGAAGGGCTGTTCCGTGGGTATCTTGTAGGATTGGTAAGGCTGCCTAACCTGGGGTTCACCAACAAGTGCAACACAGTCCAAGGGCTTTATTTGGGAGGCAGAAAATGCATATTCTACTCTCCATCCTGCCACAGAGGCCAGGGGCAAACAGGAGCGAGAGAAAGCAGCGTATGGCTTGGAGAGTCCCGGTGGGGGAACCGAACTGGGAAGTGCCATTCCTAAACCAGGATCTCAGACCAAGTGAGCATCCTGTTCCCTGCTTAGGCTTCCTGGTGGATTATGATTAATTCACTGGTAAGAGTATTTCACTTTAAGAGTGTTTCACGGACTGAAGTATGCAATTGCTAGGTTATAACAAGATGGGAAATGGTAGCAATAATGGGATGAAAATGCTGTTTGCTTGTTAGAAAGGCAGGATTGAATGCCACCCCAAGATTAAATTTGCCAGAGCAAAGCTAAATCAAACTTTGCTTGTTCTGCTAATTCTTCGTACTGCATTAATTTTGGTTGGCGAGGCTGATTGGCCAAGGGAACATTAATGTCTGCACACTGTTTGGTCGCACTGGGTGAATAGCAATGGTTTTGGTGCCTCCTGGCAGGCTGCAGAGCGTGGTAGGGCTTCTCTGGCAGGGTCTCTGGTGGGCAAGGGGTGGCATCTCTCTTCTTCAGGAAAAATACCATATCTGTGCAGCAAACACACAGAAAAGAGAATCACAGAATCCTTGAATGGTTTGAGTTGGAAGGGGCCTCAGAGATCATCTTCCAACCCCCATGACATTCCACTAGAAAGGGGAAAAATTTAAGGGTATTTCATAAGTTAATTTGAAAACTGCCCTAGAGTAAGGAGGTAAGATGGAAGAAGCAAAAAGGGGATGGCTGCTCTCAGCATGCAAGGCCCTGCTGCTGGACTGGTGCTGGGACAGGTTTTAATGGTCACAGCACACTGGGAAGCACAGCTCTTCAATGACAGTGGAATCTCTCTGGCTTTCCCCCTGCCGTTCCACCTCTCTGAAGGTGATTTTTTTAGGCAGCAGCACTGAAATGTCTCTCTCCACTCCTGCTGTGGGCCAGCCCAGGATTGAGCCTCCAAGGGATGGCTGGAGCATCCCTCTCCTGTGCTGACAAGTCCAGCACCGGAATGAGGGTAATTTACCTGCCCAGTTACTGTGTTTATGGGTTACAGGAAGTAGGTGAAGCAAAACACTTTTTAAAAATACAACTAATTGTTGCTTAAACTTCTGTAAATGCTGGGCTCAGAAGGGATTCCAGAAAATACTGAAACACCAGGTTCTCATGACACGCCTGAAGTGTTTTTTTTTGTGGTTAGGGCTTTTTCCTTTCAGAGGGGATCTGGTGTTGCAGAGTTCGTCCAGTTTTTTTCACACACTGATTTCAGATTTTCCTTTGAAAAAGGTATTTTGTGAGGCAAGTCAGAACTGTTTTGGTATTTCATCTGCAATCACAAGCTTATGTGAAGCCTGTGAAGCACTGGCAATTAAGGAAGTTAAGGACATGCTACGTGAAATTAATTAAATTGCTCGTAACAAAGAACTTTTTTTGTTCAAGCATCGGTCGTCATGGTGCGGTTATGTTGGGAGGTTTTCACCTGTAAAACACACTCTGCCCGTGGTGTTGGGAGGTTTTAATCTATAAAACGCATGCTCTGTCCGTGATGTTGGGTTTCTTGGGTGGTTTTCTGGCTCTTGAGTTGGGATTGGAGATTTGCAGTATTGACTCCCATTCCTCCTGCCCTTGCAGGATGAGCTACTGAAGTTCTGAGGTTCAACAGAAGATGTGAATCCCAGCATTCCTCTACTGTAAGGCTTTGACATGTGCCTTAATCAATTTAGAAAGCAGCAAGCTATGATTGCATCCAGCAAAAAAGCATGCTCAGCCTTTTCTACCATGCCAAATTTAGCCCTAACGGTCTGAATTCAACTCCTAATTTTCCATAGATTTCTAGCAATGACTCAGGCAAATAAGTAAATCTTCCTCGGCCTGTTCCATAACTCCTGTTCACTGAATTGTGAGTATCCATGGGGACAAGGACTGCTTTTATGCCTTTGGAAAATGAGTTCGCCCTGGGAAACCTCCGTGCGCTTCGCTAGCGCCGCTGACAAATAGCAGGCTGTAACTTCGCCGAGGGTGACTTAGTGAAGAAGAATGTTGGCTGGATTCTGATAGGGAATGAAGCTGTAAAATTTTTTTTCTTGATTTGCAAGTTGTCTGATGGCATCTGCTGTTTGTTCACAGAGAGGGGGTTTTATCCTTTAGGATTGCTCTAAGTGATAAGAGCTTATAGCTGAGTGTACGGGGTGTGGGAATGAAAGGTCCTGGATGCTATTAAACATTTATTGCATAGGCAGGATAATACTAAAGACATAGAGCTGGTACATGAGAGCAGAACTGTGCTCCTGTCCGTAAATCCATGGAAACCGACAGGCAGCTCCACAGCAGACAGCTGGCAGTGAGTCCCGTGGCTGATTTCATACTCGAGGCCATCTCTGATTAGAAGAGTAATGGTGGTACATGAGCAAAAGTACGTACTTGGAATGCAGATGTGAAACTGTAATGATCTGAACAGATGGTCATTCTGCTGATGTAGGTATTTGATTTCTGTCCCTGGGTCAGAAGTGCCTCTGGTTTTTCTTTCTTCATTGCTGATGTGGGTCAGGGATGTTACAGCTTCTGCGTGACGGAGGTGAGCCCTGCCCTCGTTTGCTGACCTGATGCTCCTGCTTGCCCTACAGACAGGCCTTCATCTGTTCAAAATGAGACAAAATTAAAGAACCATCAGTAAATGCAGCTATGTCAGTTTAAGAATTTTAAAACAAAACAAAACTCTGAAGAAAACAGTATTTATAGGCTAGCTAGACACAGAAGTCCTTAGGCCAGGAAGTAGGTAAGATATCCAAGTGTTTAAAGTAGTTTAAAATTTTCTAACATTAGTGAAAATTCAGGACTTTAAAAGGAGAAAATTTAAAAAATTCTGAGAAACTGCAAAGCAGCACAACTTTTTAGTTGGCAACAGCTGTGCTCCAGACCCTGCTCCTATGTGGTTCTATGCATTGAATGTGAAAAATTTGTGTAGTCTTATTTGCAAGAAGCCCTTTCTTCATGGTGGGATGGAGTTGATTCCCAAATCTGTTTGCCCCTCACATGGAATTAGGCAAGAAACTTGATCTCGTTTGTTAATCTTGGAAATCTTCTGAAGGCTCAGGTGAAAGCCAGTCTCCTGCTTGCATAATTTTCAGATCCTCAGTCAGAGCCCATATGTTACAGCCTGGAGGAAATGATGCTTGGGGATGACTAACTGAACTGTTCCTGCTGTTAATTTGGGTGCCGTTCCAGAAATTTAATTTGTAAGTTTTCCCTTTCCTTTTGTTAACACGTTTACTTACTAATTCCTGTCTTTGCTGTTGTTCCCCACTAAGGGACTTAATGAAGAGATAAAATTCGTATTAAAAGAGAGAGGCATTTTTTTGCCCTGCCTGTGATGAGTAGGGAGAAGCAGAGAACATACATGTGTTGGATTAGCAGAACTTTGATTATAGATAGGATATTCACTTCTTTGTATCTGCCTGCTGCAAACGCTGTGTTAATCTCGTTTGAATGGTTGTGGGATTTACTGAGATTGAGGCTGTAAAGTGCTAATCGGAAATTCATGGAATCACAGAATGGTTTGGGTTGGAAGAGACCTTAAATCCCGTCTTGTCCACCACTTGCTACGGGCAGGGACACCTTGCACTGTCCCAGGCGGCTCCAAGCCCCGTCCAGCCTGGCCTTGGGCACTGCCAGGGATCCAGGGGCAGCCACAGCTGCTCTGGGCACCCTGTGCCAGGGCCTGCCCACCCTCACAGAAGAAACACGTTGCTGCGAGGTTGGTGAGGCCCTGGCACAGGTTGCCCAGCTGTGGCTGCATTTTATTTTACCTTGGTGCTGAGTAGTGGGCTTGAGCAGCTTTCAGTTCTTTGAAAAGGAATTACAGTGTCACCTCCAGAGCCTGGACTCTGTGTCCCAGCAAGGAGGGAAAAAGCCAAGAGGTGTGAATGTCTTAAAATGAGGGAAAGTGTGTCAGTACCTGCACACTGATACGGGTATCACCTGAATCACACTGAGAATGTTTTCTGAGTTTCAGAGCTCGTGCCTGGAGGAAGGCCAGGGTAGCAGTAGTGCCCTGAATGCAGTGTAGCAGACAGAGCAGTGAGCTGGTTTGTCACTCCGTGTGATGCCACTGTTGGATGTGGGAAGCCATGGAGGACCAGGGTTGTCGTGTGTAACTTGGCATCCTCAAGCTTCCTGTCCAGCAGGTGAAAACATCTGCTGCATCAGAGAGCACGGAGATTGTGACTCCTTGGATGAATCTGGAAACTCGATTTATTCCTCCAACTTTTGATAAATTTGAGTTATGCAAAGATGCCTTAAATCCGGTTGAGTGGATTTAAGCCAGGATGTATGGGGCTTGAAGCAACCTGGTCTAGTGGAAGGTATCCCTGTCTGTGGCAGGAGGTTGGAAACAGATGATCTTTAGGGCCCCTTCCAACCC
The DNA here is from genome assembly GCA_013397725.1 of Rhagologus leucostigma. Lineage (NCBI taxonomy): Eukaryota > Metazoa > Chordata > Aves > Passeriformes > Rhagologus > Rhagologus leucostigma. The sequence goes on from VZTD01001654.1 coordinate 369,341, forward strand.
AAACTATTCCACGAGTCTCTGATTTACCTTTCTTTGTCGTGACCTTTCCAAACAATCCTGTTCTCTATCTTAAAATGTAATGTCTGGAGGTTGTTTCAGGTTTACACCCCTAGCTTCAGGATGAGGACATTTCTCTTTGTGTGGATTATATGATGGGGAATAAGTGTCTGTGACTCCAGTGAAGGTTTCTTGGGTTTGGATTAAGCCCTGAGTGAGTCATGCAGTTAAACAGGTGTTTCTGCTGCTTCAGAGGAGAAAACACTTCAACCCTTAAGCCCTTTTAGAATCAACTTATGTTTTCACCAGCTACTCATGTGTCAGGTTCAGCCTGGAGGAATTTAGAGGAGGTTGATTGAGCCCTGATGGCACCAGAGACCCCTCCCGTGGTGGAGGCTGCAGCCGCAGGAGTGGCTGCTTGCCCTGGCCCTCGCCTTGCCTCTCCAGCTGGAAAACAATGCTCAGATATCAATCTGATGAAAAAAATCCAGATTTTTTTTCTACTGTAATTACAAATAAAACACACATTTGTCTTCCAGAATCACTTTGTTGCAGTTGCCAAAATGACCCTTGCTTGTAATATGTAGAATATACAGAATATGGTTGTGTGCTGAAGGATAGTTTAAAAAATTACCAATAAAGTAGCAGTGGAAAAGTTCTCACAGTGCTCAGAAACTTGGAAATGAGAATCAAGGGATATGGTAATCCTTTTTTTTTTTTTAACTTGTAAAGTTTCTGCAAATCTGCTGGATCTGTGTGGCCACCTTTCCTTTTCTCTGCCAGCTCCCACTCTGCTCTTCCTGCCTTGCACAGGGACTTGCTCCCTCTCCGTAACAGCAGTGTGTCTGATTTATTCTACGGGTTTTAAATTAGAAGGAAACTCAGCAGTAGAGAAGAAGTGATGGATTTGAGAGCAATTCTGTGGCTCTTCTCGCCTGACTCGTTAGACAGCCTGCTTTTTTTCCTTCTTTAGACAGGAGGCAGCTGGTGCAGAGCAGCAGAGGTGCTGCCTGGCTCGGCTGCGGGCGTTCTGTGTGCCGCTGTCCCTGTGGGGCGTGGGGTGCTCCTGGCTGCCCTGGGGACCCAGGCTGGTCACCACAGGGCACCTGGCACTGCCCAGCCCGAGGGCTGCTGCTGCTTGGGCAGCGTTTGCTCTGATGCTGCTCCATGGATCGCAAAGGGAACGAAGAACCCCCTCAACAGCCCCAGTACCAGGGGGAACGCTCCCCTCATGTACACACAGCACTGTGGCAGGGTTTTGTCGTCCACCAAGAGCCAAATCACGGTTCCAAGCCTGTGTTTCCTCTGAAGTCTCCGTGTGAAGCTGACTTGTTTGTAGCCATGGGAATTCTCGTTCCCAGCTGGAGCTGTCTGGGGCTGTGGGTGAGGGCAGGATGTGGAAATGGCTGTGGCTGATCCTTTTGCATCTTGGCTACGAGTCGGCTGTGTTCCCATTTAATTCACTCCGTGTGCATAGGAGTACAGCTCCTATAGACGTGCCTAAGTGATCTGAGGAAAGGAAAATGTCTGAGGTTAAAATATGAACTAATTAATCTTGGTGATTGGTGAGCCTTTGGCTCTCTGAGTAAGAGCACCTTCTGAAGATCCCAAAAGCTCCATTTCTAGGGCAGGGGTGGGCAGTGCTTTGGCCAAGGGGGGCAAACCAGGCAGGCACGATGGTGGGGCCTGGGGTGGAACTCCCCTGCTGCTCTGTTTCATCATCCTGAGAGGTCAGAGCGAGTGTCTGAGCTGCCTGTTGGAGGTCTCCTTGTGCTGCTGAGGTCCAGGCAGCCCCGGAGCTGCTGAGGAGCTGTGGGAGGGGCAGAGAGGCTCTGCAAGTGCTGGGCAGGGTCACGGCACAGCCCGGCGCTTATGGGAAATGCCCTGAAATTTCTCTAGGAAAACCAGAGCAGTAGAACATGACATTTTCACATTTCCAATCTAAAGAATTTCCATGCTTATGCAGCCTATGGAAGAAGCTGCAGGACAGCTGGAAAACATTTCCTTTACCTAAAAGAAGGGAAAAGTCTATAAAATGAAGCAGAACAGCAAACACATAGAAAAATGGATGTGTTTGGGTATTTTTGGAAGGTGATGTGGTTTTAATTTATCCTGAGGTAAATAGGATGGGCTGTAGAGCCCAGTGTGGTGAGCAGGGACCTCAGCTGGTGGTCTGTGCCAGAGCATCCCAGGAGAAGCTGTGGGTGCTGGGAGCTGTCCTGGCTGTGAGACCATTCGTACCTGGAAATGACATTCTGTGGGTATTAATCCCTTGGATAATGAGCCTCACAACACCCAAACATGAAGAAATAGCTGAGGGTTGATCCATCATGGCACGGGTGTGTTCATGGTGCCTGAAATATTAGTGCTGTCATGAGCACGGCGTAGCACAGGCATCTCTTTGTCTTCTTGATGCTGGATTCAGGCCGAGTGCCCTAGTTCATACACGCTGCTGCTCTCTTACGTAAAAGATTTTATAATTGCTCTTGACACGAGTATAAAACAAATCTAAAATTCTGAATACCCTGGCAATGCAGAGCTTTTATTTCTGTCCATCACTAATAATAATAATAATGTCTCATTTTGGCTTATAGGACAGAAAACTCACAAAAGTAGAGAGGCAGAGATTTAAGGAGGAAGCAGAAATGTTGAAAGGTCTACAGCACCCAAACATCGTGAGGTTTTATGACTTCTGGGAATCCTGTGCAAAAGGCAAAAGATGCATCGTGCTGGTTACAGAGCTGATGACCTCTGGAACGCTGAAGACGTAAGTACTGCGCTCCTGGCAAGGGGGCTAAGAATAGCAGCAGAAATTTATAGCAAAATCCTACTTTCATATGCTGAAAAAAACCATCTCCAGATAAAAGCAAAAAATGGAGCTGTTCTCTGGTGTCTGTCATTTGTCCCCGCATTTGAACTGCAGTGATTTGATAGGCAGAATTTTGGCCTCCATCTCTTTCTGCCTGCTTCCCTGTTTCGGTTATGCAACTTGAAGCTGTTCTCTGGCGTGTTTCATCTTCCGCCTGTGACGTTCGGATTTGTCAGGGTGTGTTTTGTGCTTGCTTATGTGCTCGTATTTGCATGTTTTGTTAGGGACTTCAAATGGAATAGCAAGAATCTCTTAGAAGCTGAAGGTGCTCTAGGTTATCTCCTAAACAATATTAATTAATAGCTTCTGGTACTGACTGTCTTGTTAAGGTTGATATAAAGCAGTTGGCATGAATTCTGGAACAGATTTTCAGCCCCAATGGGAGCAGTACTCAGCCGGTGTGCTACTCTGCCAGTGCATTAGCAGGCCCTACATCTTCCCCAAATGTCCCCTCCCAACCAGCGCTTCAGGTAAATGGAAAGAAATGCAGGTGTATGGTACAAAGGTCCAAGTCTTGTGCTTAAAATTAAACTTCAGTGTTCTTCTGATTCAAGTATGTGAACGTATTCTAAAGCTGTTCTTTGCATGAAACGAATTGCTGAACTATTAGGCTTCAAAATATTTGGTTGTATTTGCACCAAAAATGCTTATTATCATCCTCCCTAAAACTGAATGCTCTAATTCCCGCTTTGAAAAGATTTCTTTCTTTCAGTTTTGGGATATTTCTGTGCTGCTCTTGTGGCATCTAATAAGGGGCTTTTATCCATAATGGAGTTTCAGCTGTTAAACGCCTCAAATCTCTAATAATATGTTTTCACTTCCTTTATACCCACTTGTGTGTGTGTTGTGCTCTAGGTATCTGAAGAGATTTAAAGTGATGAAACCTAAAGTTCTGCGGAGTTGGTGTCGGCAAATCCTGAAGGGTCTTCTTTTCTTGCACACGAGAACTCCACCAATAATTCACAGAGACTTGAAATGTGACAATATTTTTATTACTGGACCAACTGGATCTGTGAAAATAGGAGACTTGGGTCTGGCAACACTCAAGAGAGCTTCATTTGCCAAAAGTGTAATAGGTAATACTCCTGTTCTCCTTGGCTTCCCTCGGTCAGTATCGTGGCTGTCTTTAACATCTTCCTTTCCCATTTTGCATTAGTGGTTTTTAAGTTGCAGATTGGTAGTGGAGGTTAAAGTGGGTTTGGGACTGTTGCCTTTATACTGCTGTAAAAATGGGAATCAGTAGGTAATGGTATTGTAATTTCCTCTTCTCCTTCCTCCTGTATCACAATGGTAAAACGATTTTTTCCTGGCTCTTTAAATGGAACGTTGCTTGATATCCACAAATCCCTCTCGCTCCTTCACTAGGAGCAGCAAGGGTTCAGCAGCTTGTGTGTCCTTTGAGAACAGGCTCAGTGCCTGACTGGAGAGAGAACCGAAAGCACAGGGAAGAGGAAGGATACCCTGTGCTCTCCCGGGCAAGGGAGTGCTGCAGAAGCCTGGGGAAGCCCTGGGATACGTTCTGCCTCCAGTGGTGCTGGGATGGGGCTGGTTGCTGATGCTGAAGGTTGAGACCGTGGTGCTGGTCTCCTCTCTGGGGAGATTGTGGAGAACTGGAACATCATATCCCGGTGCTGGGGCATTGGCAGGACAGGCTGCAGCACTGGTCCTGCTGCCACGCTGGCCTGGTGGGGTCTGCTGAAACCAAGGCTGCAAAGTTACTAAAAAAATATCAGTAGGACAAAATATAAAGAATTTTTCACTTCAGTTACTTTCAGCACCTAAAAGGGCCTACAAGAAGGCAGGAGTGGGACATTTTGCAGGATCCTGCAGTGATAGGACAGGGGGGATGGCCTTAAACTGAAGGAGGACAGGTTTAGAGAAGATATGAGGAAGGAATTCCTCCCTGTGAGGGTGGGCAGGCCCTGGCACAGGGTGCCCAGAGCAGCTGTGGCTGCCCCTGGATCCCTGGCAGTGCCCAAGGCCAGGTTGGACACTGGGGCTGGGAGCAGCCTGGGACAGTGGAAGGTATCCCTGCCCATGGCAGGGGGTTGGAATTGGTGATCTTTAAGGTCTCTTCCAACCCAAACCATCCCATGATTCCATGACTCTCAGATACATATCCGATTCCCTGAGGTGGTGCCCACATGAGAAGTGTTAGAACTGGAGTTTGCTTGAACTGGAAGAACATTTTCCAAGTGACTGTTGAAGGACATTGTTCCCTTGTAAAAATTACACTTAAGTGTTTTGGGTCCAAATGGAGCGTTTTCCTGAATTCTCAAACACTTTATCTTTCTCACCCAAGCTTCTGTAGCCAGTCTCCTTTGTTCAGACCTGTAGGTGATGGTTCTGGGAAGCTGCTGCAAATTCCTGAGGAATTTCTCTGGAAGGGGAGGGGGAGTTACCATGCATGCAGGCATTTTTCAGCTTACAGTATAAATGGAAATTAGATTCTAGGCAATAAAAGTTGGCAAACTGATGGTGGCAACCACTGGTCCCTGACTAGATATGAAAATAGTACCTGATCTTTCAGGCAGTACTTGCTTAAACAATTATTTTAACATCTCAAATTTTCAGATAATTCTTGTTTAATTCTTTGCGCGTACTTGCACAAAGGTATCATCCTTAATGCATAGGGAGCCCAGTATCAGTGAAGTCAAAACGATAGAAACTTCAGATATGTGCTTGGCTGCTGTGGATCTGCTTAACCTCATTGGTTTTAGTGAACTCATGTTTGTTTATATTTGCTAAGTTTCTCTAGTTTTTAACTTCTAGTAATTGGTGATCTTTTTCTCTGTTGAGAATCAGTATTTCTTCAGATATTTTTTTTGCAGCATAACAATTGTTCATAGGGCATAATGGAATAATATCAATAGTAACAATACTAGGAACAATTAAGTAATACCAATATTGGGAATAATTCCAGAAGTACCAATACTGTGAATAATATCAGCAGTACCATACTGGGAATAGTATCAGTAGTACCAATACAAGGAGTAATATCAGTAATACCAATATTGATAAGAATATTAGTGATACTAATACAGGTTTTTGTAGAATCAGTTGTGAACAGAACACCATCAAAATACACTCGTGTCTAAAAGGAAATTGATACTGGAAGGGCTGCAGGATGCTGGCAAAGTGGCTGCATTCATTTTGGCAATAAAACTGAGCTTATAATTTTCATAAGTAGTACTGCTCCAAGGAGAGAATGAAGAAGGCTTGGAAACACTGGTGATGAGTAATTCTGCCCCCTTTGCAGAGGTAGTGGCTTTAAAGGCATAATTAGTAGCTGCAGCCTTACGCTGGCTCGGAGGGGTGAGGTCAGCATGGCTGAGCTCCAGGTCCGGCCTCGCTGCGCCCGAGCCGGCGCTGGCCTGACCTTGCAGTGTCTCTGCGGGAGCCGCGCCAGGGCAAACCCTCCTGCCGACAGCAGCTGAGGGGATGCTGAACAGCTTCACGTGTAGGTGGTCTGTTGTGTTGAAGGATGCCTGTAGGTATTCCTTTCCACCTCAGGGAATGGGGAAAATGTCATTTTTGTCTTGTTTTGGAAGGGTGCCAAGTATTCCATTTGCTTCCTAGACTATTGCTATCACTTTTTCAGATTTGTTTTAAATGCTCTGTAATTCATGAGATTCACTCCTGTTGCTGAGTCGTGTTCCTTCTAAAGCAAGGCAGCAGCTCCAAAATCATTCCCTGTGGCAGCTGTTAACCCTTTCTGAGCAGCAGCCTCTGCCTTGGTGACAGCTGGGAGAGAGGGACTATGCTGAGCCTCCGTGACACGGGTCTGGCTGATTTGCTAAGGCTGGAGGAATGACTGTCTTTGAGGTGGAAGGTACATAAACAAAGGAAGAGATCAATCCTGAATTTTGCAAAATTAATTTTACAGAAATGCTTGTTCACAAGTTAGGCCAAGTCTACTTCAGAAATGTGTGCAAAAGCAGACCCTAATTTTGAGGGCTGTCCTTTATGTTGCCATTAAAAAAGAGTTTAGGACAAGTCAGAGAATCCTAGAATGGTTTGGGTTGAAGGGGACCTTAAAGATCATCTTGTCTGCCATGGCTGGGACACCTTCCACTAGACCACTTTGCTCCAAGCTCTGTCCAGCCTGGCCTGGGACCCTTCCAGGGATGGGGCTTCTTCAATTTCTTTAGGGACTTGGGTGATGGCTTGTAACTGGAAAAGGGGAGATTTAGATTTGATATTAGGAAGAAATATGTTCCTGCGAGGTTGGGGAGGCCCTGGCACAGGTTACCAGAGAAGCTGTGGCTGCCCCATCCCTGGCAGTGTCCAAGGCTGGGCTGGACAGGGCTTGGAGCACCCTGGGACAGTGCAAGGTGTCCCTGCCTGTGGCAGGGGGTGGAGTGAGATGATCTTTAAGGTACCTTCCAATCCAAACCATCCTGGGATTCTATGCCAGAATTTTTTTTCTGATTATATGTTACTTTAATTACAGTTGTGCTTTTGCTGCTGGTCAGAGATGTCATAACAAAGCACTGATGGGATCTGCCAGGCTGCCAGGGCTGGGGGCAGTTTGGGTGCTGAGGCTGGACAGGCAGAGTTTACCTGGGTCTTTCTCATGGTCCAAGACCTGCCACTCTCTTTTTGGCATCCCAGCAGCTTGCTGCTCCTGTCCCTTGACACACCGCTGCATTGATCTCTCTTCCTTCATCTTTTCTACACGTAAAAAGGAAATAAACTGGTCATTACTCCTAAGCATGAATTACAGTATGAGATACAGTTCCTGGAATGAATTACCCAGGTGTTAATAGTTGTCTGTTTTGCTTTATAAGCCCTCCCTTTTCAGAGTAGTTTGCTGAGCAAATGTTGCAGGTGTTGGAAGTTGCTGCTTGTCCCCAAGCTGCAGCTCCCAGTGCCTCACTTCATATTTACCCAGTTGCATCAGATTCCTGACACCCTAATCCCCATTGAGTAGGACCTTATTCTGTGAGTAGCCTCACTGATTTGTCCCACTAAACCAGTGACAGAATTAGGTTTGATGTTTTGTGCATGACTCTGTAGGTGATTTGTGCTACTACTGGCTTTCAAAGTGCTGTCTGTCTGCTGGTGGTTACTCTGTGTCTCTGGAGGAAACAAAAAAATGCAAATTTGCACTGATAAAAACAAGAGTGAAGGTTCTTGTTTCTTTCACCTCCCCAGACCTGTGCACATCCTTCTCTCCAACCAGACAGAAACCATTCCACCACTTCCACTATGGGCAGGAAATGAGCCATAGCTCGTTCTCTTGTTCATTTTTGAAATTTTTCATTCTTTTTCTTCCCCCTCCACCCCACCCTGCTTCCCTCCTTTGGATTATTACCAGCAGGCCATGAGCATGGAATTGCGTGCGTTGACCTTGGATTTCCTCCCTGGGGGATGCTTGAGCTCTTTTGAAATAATCTTGCATGCACCTGTACACAGTTGTACTGGGCACACTTCTTACAGGTGAAAAAGCTTGTGGTTAAAGCCATTCAGACTCCTGTGAAAAATCAGCGTTTTCTTTGTGCGTCTGTGTAGGTACACCAGAATTCATGGCCCCAGAAATGTATGAGGAACACTACGATGAGTCTGTGGATGTCTACGCGTTTGGAATGTGCATGCTGGAAATGGCTACCTCAGAATACCCTTACTCAGAATGCCAGAATGCTGCTCAAATCTACCGGAAAGTAACCTGTGTGAGTACGCGTCCTTAACTGGTACTGGATCTTGTCATTTGAAGGCTTAAGAGCATTATTCTGATGAGGTGTCAGTACTGCTGAGCATATACTGTGTTGTAGAAGTTGAGCTCTGGGTTGCACAAACCTGTTCCAGGCTTATGTGTAAGCTTACAATTCTAGACTTGGAGTGTTTGACTGGATGCAGCTACATCAAATATTTTCAGTAATCTTGGTCACTGATTTTTATCTCCATCAGCCACAAATACAGCCAAGTGGGCTGATGCTTGGTAGTTTAACTCTTCTTAGAGTGTTGCTTTCAACCCAGAGCCACTCAGAAATAATTTTAAAGCCTACAAAAGGCCTCAGAAACTGCTCAGCAGTGCAGTTATCTTCATCCTGTGGCTGGAGCAGCTCCCTTGGCATTGCAGGGAGGTGAGTGTGTGCAGCCATGGATCTGCTGGCTGCTGACTATGCTCTGCACCATGGGCTGGCTGAAAACTGTGCTGCAGCTTCTCAGAGACATGGAAGGGGTTTGATGGCTCAGGGAAGTTCCTTGCCTTTATCCTTGTTATTCAAGGCCTGGTTAGACAGGGCTTGGAGCAACCCGGTCTAGTGGAAGGTGTCCCTGCCCATTACAGGGAGGCTGGAATTAGATGATATTTAAGGTGCCTTCCAACCCAACCCAAACCATTCTGTGATTCTGTGATCCTAGAGCCACATGGTTATCCCGTGATGTTATTCCATGGTTCTTTATCACAGTGTTTATTACCTTTGGCACAAGGGATGTTGGCCCTGTTTTGGTACATGGTCCTTCAGATATGGCCTAAATGCTACCTGCGTGGGTAGCTTAGGGGACACCTCCTTGGCCTCTAGAACTTCACACAGTGGCTGCAAGATGCTCTTCTGATTTTAGGCTCTGTAGCCTCATCTCCTGCATGTGAGACCAGTGAGGTACCCGGTATCACTGGCATGGTACCCGATAGCACCAGCTGGCATGGCTGGCTGGTGTTACTGGGAACGTGTGTGTGCACCTGGAGCCACGGAGAGCATCGAGCTCTTCACTGCTCCGTGTACCCAGAGAAGCTCTGTGTACACCTCTTAGCCATCTGGAATATTGGTAATTAAGACTTTGAAAGGCTCCTAAGCTTCATTTATCAAAGCAATATCCAAGATGGCAAAGAATAATGATTAATCAGAGGACTCCTAATTAGATGTTGTATTTCAATTTGCAGACTTAAGTAGCCATTTTTTTTAAACACTGATAGAAGCCTGAGCCAACTTGTTTTCTATGGCAGTAACCTTTGCATGGCTCAGGATTAGGTGGTAAATTATTATAATTTTGTAAAACTGACTTTATACTGGCAGCTTCGGAGAGTGGGAGATGATGTTTATCACATAGAACAAGCAATGGCAGAGAAGCTGTTGGAAAGTCATTGTAAGGGGTATTTTTGAAGCAGAACTGTCTGGCAGGGAAAGCTGAAGACAAAAACATCAGATAACCGCACACCCTCTGTGCTGGTTTCATCTGAATTTGGGGTAGTAGTAGTGGGAGCAAAGGCACCGGGATTCCTTAGATGGCAAAATTGGCGTTACAGTTTTTCCAAGGAAAGGGTTAACCAGCTCCCTGTGGAGTGGAGAAAGCCCTGTCAAATGCCATGAGCTGTACAGCTGCCAGGCAGGAAGGAGGAGCAGGGGGTGGACCTCTGGGGTGAGGGTGCAGGAGGAGCCTCATGTCCTGGGGGAGATCCTCTGTCCCAAGAGGAACCTTCTGGTGGGCTCAAGAGCTTCTCTAGAGGAGCTGCTTCTGCAGGAGAGCTGCTGACAGAAGGGACCCTGCTCCAACCAGCGTGAGTCGCCTGCGGGGTCTGAGGGACGCAGCGGCCGAGGAGGAGGTGTGGAAGTTCAGGGTGTGGGGTCCTGAGGCAGCACGATGCAGTGGGGTCTGCCCTAGGCTGGGCAGTGACTGCACACAGACAAAGTAACTTTAAAATCACTTGGATGAAGAGTTAGGGTTGGTGATGCGGCAGCTTGTGCAAGCCTTGGGGCTTATAGACTGAAATATAGTCAAAAATGGAGTGTAGGCTAAACCCAAGAGGCTGAATTAGACTTTTCTTCCAGTATTAGATTAGGTTTGGGGCTCTCACTAGAGCAGAAGGTGGCTCCGACCTTCTTGGATGGAGAGGATGCAGAGCTGCAGCTTCTCACTGAGACATTTACTTACTTTTTTATGAAGCTGGGGTTTTTTTGCACCGGAAACATTAATACTATTTCTAGTGCTTTAAATTGAGGGTCAGTACATTGTAAATATGTGTTTGCTGTGTCTAGCTGCCTGATGCCTTTATTTAAGAAGTATAAAATATAATAACTTTCTTTTCATGCCTTGAGCTCAGCATTGCAGTGGCAACCACCGGAGGTGTTGATAGCATCCGCAGGGGTTGGAATTGCTGGCTAGAGTTTGCATCACGGAGCAACAACCAACAAAATCTTTAGGCTACCTACCTTGTGTTGGGTCCCACTGAGCTGACATTGCCTCTGCTGCCCAGCACAGGCAGGGCATGATTTGGGTTTTGCCACTATAATACCTTTTTGAGTAGTTTCTACTCTGTCCTAACACTCTACCAAGCCCTTGCCTGCTACTGGGACATAAGATACACCTCAAGTCCTGGCTGTCCAAGTCACACACGCTGATAGTCCTTACTGGTGTAGGAAATATAAACATTACCTTTCTGAGACATTATTATTTCAGCATATGTCACATTCTGCATGTCTGTAGTGTAAGATTATTAAACTTAATTTATTTCAGTGACCTTTTATTCTGCCTGACCTTATTCTCATGGCTTAATTGCTGCTTTAATTTTTTCATTCCTGTTTTTTCACATGTGTGCCTGTGTTTGCAGTTGTCCAGGATAAGGTGGTGGTCATGTTTGGAATTGTGCAGAGGGGCTCATTTCTCTGCCAGATGAGATGTGCTTGTTCCAACTTGTCACCTCTCTCTGCCCTTTCAGCCTGAATGATGGAGTGTAAACATGAAAAAAAAGGATATGTACCGTAAATAGAAAATACATCTTTCCCAAGCAGCAGGGCCAAGCCACATTTACCACAGTTCACTTTGAAGTGATTTCCTGGTCAGCATATTTGCAGTGCCCTTCGTTCTGATGCCATAATCTCATTTTTCATGCATAACTTGATGGTTTTTCTTACTCAGATTTTTTTTGTGTTTAATCATTCTGCCAAGTGATTTTGATGCAGACAATAGTGATGAAGCATTGGAATCCGTGACCTTCCCAGGCGGCTCCAGCCCAATGTTTCCTTAGGGATGCGCTGCAGAGTGCACAGCAGAGCAGCTGCATCTCCGGGGAGTTCCTGGCCATCTCCTCGGATTTAGTGGTACAAACCTGTGCTTCAGAACAACCCACCCTGTTAGAGTGTTCTGGTTTGCATTTAAAGCTTTCATGTTGTTTGTTTCCATCCGCTATGGGAGGTTTTCTCAGCACTCGCAGGCTGTATGCTGTATGGCACACAGACAGAATAACTGCTGTGGCACAATGACAGCAGGCAAATAATGCTGTGAATGTCACTGCATGGACTTCTTGTGGCTTTTGGAGATCTTCTTAGATCTGCAGGTAATCCTCTTAGCTTCGCATTAAGATGGAGCACCATTCTGGAGTGAAACAGAGAGGAGTTTATAATTGCACACAGTGATGTCATGGAACAAAATCCTGGTAAAATTGAGAGCTTTACCTTCATTTCAGTGACTTCAGAGAGTGTGTGCCAGGGTGCAGTTTCAGTTGGAAACAGGCCTTCAGCTTTTTTGGTAGAAGGTTTCTTCCTTTTTTAGGAATGACATGAGCCTAGAGACTTCCCTTCAGGTGGAAGGTGGGGTGGTAGCCCAGAGCAGGCTGTCCTGGGGTGGACAGGCACCTTCTAGGGGCCAGGAAAGCCTCTAGGAAACGAACTGACTGACGTGGGTCAGACGTGCTGTTGACTTGTGTGGCATTCGCTGTGTCCCTTCAAATCATCACGTGCTGCCCTTCCAAAGCGTGCTCTGCTGATGGAAAATGGCAAGTGGCTGTTTTTAGACCTCTGCAAAACAAGCAGCATGTTTTTTCCCTCATCACGAAGGATACAACTTTAATATCTGTATGTGTCTGGCTGTAGCCTCAGCTGCCCTATACTGGAGGGCAATGGATCACAAATCTAATTGCTTCAGAAAGAAGAGGATGGGAATAAGTGGTGGTGAGGGAGTCAGAATAAATCATCCTGTTTGAGACAGAGAAAGTCTCAAAAGGGAAATCATTTGATGTCTCATTTTGCTCTTGGTTTATATATGTGTATATATATTTTAACATTTAAGGAACTTGTATTATCCTTATGCCCCTTATGCCACCCAGCGAGCCCTGCCTTTCACATGTGGTGACGTTGAGTTTATTTTAATTTACAAGAGGCTATACAGCTTTTGAGCTGTCATGGATAATTTCTTAGCTAATACATTTCAAATTTTGGTGCCATGTTTCCTTGGGAGTGCTTGGGGAAGACAGATGGCTTTTGTTTAAGTGAATGAGATGAGTCCTTTGGCAAATAGAAGCCCCCTTCATTGTCAGGGGCACTGTGCTGCACGGAGGGTTTGCAGCATCCCAGTGAGATGGCCTTGGAGAGTTTAATGAAGAGTAAGGAACAAAAGCATCCTGTAGCATAGGGACAGGGAGAAAACACTCTGGCAAAGCAGCTCTGTTCAGTACTTCACTCTCCGCGTTTTGTCCTTGTTTGTTTTAGTCATCTATTCACAGCTTAGCTGTTCAGCAGATTAACACAATGGATGTTTGGAGAGGAGTCGGTGTTCCATCAAAAGATGGTGAAAATAAAGTGTTGGTGGAAGAGTTGCTTTTTTTATTTGTGGAAGCAATTTGTGAGGTCAATACTGGGAATCAGTCATCGGGGTTCTGCTAAATGGACTGTTTTCAAGCAAACCTAATTTCTAGATGCCCAGCATGTCCCTCCCTGCTCCATCCCACTCATCTCAGAGTTAAGGTTGAACCATGTGCCTGATGATTATTTGTGAATTCTGTAAAAGAAAATTAAATTGGAAGAAATTGTGATATGCCTCATGTTATTTGTGTCTTTCATATGTTCATTTTGTGTTGAGATACCAATGGAGTGCTTATGAAAATTGTAAAAAGCAGTTGCCAGGTTCCCTTGAGTGCCTAGAGTTGTGAGCAATATATTCCTCTAGGTAGCTGGAAGATGCAGATATCTGCATAGTATGGCCTAAGCTGTCTCTACTGCTTTTTTTGGTTTTTTGTATTTTGTGTGTGTGTGTTTGTGTGTGCATTTTCCCCCCTGTTAAATGGGTACTGATACATGTTTGTGGGCTGCATGGAGTGGTTTGGGTTGGAAGGGGCCTTAAAGTCCATCCCATTCCACCCCTGCCATGGCAGGGACACCTTCCACTGTCCCAGGCTGCTCCAAGCCCCAGTGTCCAGCCTGGCCTTGGGCACTGCCAGGGATCCAGGGGCAGCCACAGCTGCTCTGGGCACCCTGTGCCAGGGCCTGCCCACCCTCACAGGGAGGAATTTCTTCCTTATGTATAATCTAAACCTGCCTCTCTTCAGGTTAAAGCCTTTATTAGTTCTTATTACCCTTTCTTTCTTGAGAGTGTCGCACTAATACGGAAATCAGTTTTCCCATAGCAAACAACAGTGTATTGAAATGTATAGATTTATCCTTCTCTCTGTTTTGAATTACCAAAGTTTTCATCCAACTGCTCCTCGCTGGAGAACACACTAGGCTCCTGTAGCTTAACGGGGAATGAGGGTACAGAGGAGTCCTGCTGAAAATCCCTTTTGGTGGTGCTTTGTTTTCTTTCATTTCTAGGTCAGGTATCAGAGCTCTCCTAAGAGCTCGCCTTGGCACACTGGAGCCAGCCTGGGCTTTGCAGGCTGGGCACTCCACTGCCTTTTGACACATTTTTCTAATACACAAAATTTGAACCCTCATCTCATCAGTAGATTTAGGTTTGCTTAAGCAAATAATTCTTTTTAGTGGGTCACAGCCAGCCAGCCACGTGTACGGATTATTTTGGTTTGTTCTCACAAAAATGGGTTTCTTTGGATCTCTGCATCTTTCTGCTGAAGCAAAACTGAGGAGCTGAGTATTTGTGTGACTATTCTGTATTTTTATTACTATTTTTTGAAAATTTATGATTTACATATTTCACTCTAGAATTTTAAGACGAATAGGGGATTGTGGGCCTAAAATTATTAATTAATAAAGGTTGAAGTAGAATCTGAGGCTTGTATAGCAACAGGATGTTCATAAAAGGATAAAAGTATAATCTGATGCTGGAATATTGAGAAATTCTCAGGCTCCAGCCCTCACTGAAATTCATCCATAAAATTTATTAAAGACTTAATTCAGTGTATTACTTGCAGACACTCTCTGAAAATACTTGTTTTCTTTTTTTAATCCACAGTGTGACCCAAAAGTCCACTCTGCAGGGCTCCTTATCTGTGACTGCATGAGCTATTATTTACTGTTATTCCAGGGTGAAACTTTGAAAGGATTTGAATGGAGCTAAATGTCCAATTCCCGTTCAGTTATGTCCTTAATCACATTCTGGTTTTTTAGATAAAGGAAATTGTGTTTCCTTTTTGTTCTGCTTATTGACTTCATTGGAAGTACTTGGGTCCTTAAGTGATAGGGTCTAACTGCATCATCTCTTCTCAAATTAATTTTGTCATATTTCCATCCGTATACGTCTTGGTTTAGTAGGTAGAGGTAGTAACGGATTTTTAAAAGGGAATCAATTAACTCTGTGATTTAAGCTGGACATCACAAATAAACAGAAGAACTTCTTGTGTTGCCACTTGTCATCTGTAGCTGAATGCATGCACGGAAGGCATGCACAGGCAGCCTCCTGCTGATCTGGGTGGAAGGAGGTGCCAGTCGCAGGGGGGTGGTGAGCATGAGCATCCTTTGACAAGAGATCACTGAGGTGGCCTCGCTGGAAGTGGCGGCTGTTCCTGCTGGAACATCCCTTCCTCCTTGTCCACAGCCTGGAATCAGAGGAAATTATCACTCTGAGCTTTGCAAACACACAGCCCCGCATCTGTAGCTGCACAGGTGTTCCCCATCAATATTTTTTTGGTATATTTGGATGATTTGTACAGAATGATGGCATAATATAAGAAGGGCTCTTTAGGCTGAGGCTCTCATACCCCTTCTCCTGCAGTCTCTCCTCATGTTGGTACAATACCTGTTGTTTTAATGTTGTATGTTATTTTATGCAGGCCGTACACCCTGAGGGGGGATCGTGCTGCATTAAGATCTTGGTTCTGGAATGCTAGAAAGTAGGGAGAGCTGCCCTGTAATTGTCCTAGGAGTGTGCACGTGTCTGTGTCCCTTTTAAATCCTCTCCATCTTCTTGATACAATCCCACCCAGCCGTAAAGAAAAGCAGACTCTCCCTGCTGTGCCTGTGCACAGCCGAGCTCCCGATGTGAGGACACTGATTCTGCTTCTCTGGGTTTTCTTCTGCAGTGGGTAGTTGGGTTTTCTCCTTGAAAGGCCATGCTCTTAGGTTGCTGTTCCAAATCTGTTCCCAGCAAAAACGCTAACATTTGACAGAGATTTAACTAGATTTATAGGTTACACCTGCTCTATCGCGTATTCCCAAGGGGTTTCTAACAATATCCTGAGAAATTCAGGAGCAATGCAGAGCTGTTGAGTGTATTCTCCTGCTTCCTTTCTTGGTTTTGGGGTTGATCTTTAATTTTTTATGTAGAGAGGAATGTGTTGGAGAGTGTTCGGGTCATGGAAAAGCAAGAGGTTTGTGGGATACAGGAATATGGAATATTCCAATATATTTTTGACTCATTTTCAGTACTAGCTATCTGAAGAAAACCATAATTATTTGTCTTTATTCATTTAGTGCTTTGAGTGTTAAGGCAAAAACGTAAAAGGAATAATTTCAGAAAATGGTTATTTTTGAAATTTAAAATTAACTGTTTCTTGAACATTCACTTCAGAGTTGAGAGGATATAAAGGTAAAATTCTCAAAGGCTGGTAAGGAAAAAGGGATACTTGCCCTGTGTATGGCTGAGCTTGTGCAACGTAGTGTATTAATTTTGATGTGCAATGGTATTTAGAAATGTAGTACCCCTGAATCCTCAACTCAGTTTTGCATTAAGACTAACAACTTAGAAGTATTAGTTACTTCCTCGGTTGAATTACCTTTAAAATGCAGAGAAAATATGCTTAATTAAGAGGTATAATGTAATTCTTTTTCACATTAAATTGTTTTTCTCTTTCCATTTAGGGTATAAAGCCAGCAAGCTTTGAGAAAGTTACTGATCCTGAAATTAAGGAGATAATTGGGGAGTGCATCTGCAAAAACAAAGAAGAAAGGTTTGTTTCAAGGGATTGAGTTTTGTGTTTAAATAATGTGTATGCAGGGATTTCAGAACTGTCAGTGGATGTCCGCTCTGGTCTGTGGGTCCCCCCTGAGCGGGAGAAAATGCAGCCTGGAAGTGAAACTATAAATGATTTCCTGCTCTCCTGACATACAGTGTCAGGATAAGGGCTGCTGTGTCTCTCAACCTCTCAGCATCACTGTGGACCTGAGCTGGGCTATTCTTGCAATTCCTGGTTCAGCAGTCCAAAAAACTTCACTGGGAAGGTTCTTCAGGGACAGCGAGGGTGATAAAGCTTGGTGTGGTAGATTCATCACAAGCTTTGGTAGCAGATTTAATTGGCCCTGGATATGCACACACGTTGTGCCTTGTTTCCAGCTTTGGTTTTAAAACCTGAAGTTTTACTGGTCTCTGCCAGTTTGTCTTGTGCTCAGTATTTCCTGACTTGCACAGATACAGTTTTTAGGGACTGCAGCTGACTGCCTAGAGGGAATCTCTTGTCTGGTTCTCTTAAAGCTCGGATACTTAAGAGAAGTTGAACAAAGCTGTAATCTGCATTTCTCTAAGTGCTTGTGGTGTATGAATATTCCTAAAGCTTTGGGAAATGGGAAATATCACTTATTAAATTTCACTTCCTTTTCAATATCACGGGAAATCCCATGTCTCTTCAAAAAGAATGCAAATTCACTATGGGTGAACACCAAACATACTGTAAATGTTTCCACCTTTAACAGCAGTTTCTTGTTACGAACCTTTCTGAAATTGTTGACTTGCAGTATTGAATCTTCTTTACATCCTTTGCAGATATGAAATTAAAGATTTATTAAGCCATGCCTTTTTTGCTGAAGACACTGGGGTAAGAGTGGAACTTGCAGAAGAAGACCATGGTAGGAAATCCTCTATTGCCTTAAGACTCTGGGTAGAAGATCCTAAGAAACTGAAAGGAAAACCCAAAGATAATGGAGCCATTGAGTTTACTTTTGATCTGGAGAAGGAAACTCCTGATGATGTTGCACAAGAAATGGTAAAATACACTTCTGACAAAAATGTGTATGTATAGAAAGTAGTGCATGAATCTCAAGGGACAACAGGAACGAGTTGAGTAAAGTAACTTCCACTTGAACCATTCCAGGTGTCCGGTTTAGGCACTTTGCACTGATTTTGCAATGGCTACTGCAAGAAACGGGTAAACAGGGAAGAACTAACTGAAACATATTGTTTGAAAACAAAGGCCTGAAATCACAATTTAAATGCTTAGGGACCATAGCAGTCTGGTCTACTTTTATATTTTGCAAGCTCTCCTGCCGTTTTCTATAGGCTGTTGAATGTCTTTGAATTTGTCTGGAATCTGTTCAGTTCCAGACAGCAGCTAGAAATACATTAGAAGTGTTCAGAAGTTCAATCACAAAATATTCTGCATTGAATTCTCCCAAACACTTTCTCCCATCTTTTCTGTTGGTGTTCCTTAGAAGGAATGTAGATAAAAAAGGTCTGTGGTCAGCCACTCTACCCCCAAACTTTGATAGGAAACTGGATTCACTGAGTTAGGAGTAAGCTTTGGATTTTTTAACAGGTAAGTTTCACATGCTGAATTTCTGTATCTTTATAATTGTGGGCTTTTGTTAGAGAATCTGTGTTCCAGTTTGACCACGTTGTCCTTGAGCTCACGTTTTCATGGTGTCTTTGCTGCAGTTGTTTTGGTGTTGGAATGTCACAGAGGCCCAGGGTCAGTGAGCACTGAGCCAGGGTCTGAACGTTTCTGTGCTTGCAGAAATGTTCCTGTTAGACTCTAAATCCCGAGGGATCCCATTTAATGATGTCATCACCACTCTGTTCTGCTCAGGAGGCACTCATTTTGGTAATGCTGCCTTGCTCTGCTGGAGCTCATCACCGTCTACTCCAAGTTTAGTGGGAGGAATTCAGGCTCCTTTGTCTTCTTGTCGTTAGTTTGCAGTAGGTTCAGTGTTTTTCCAGCAATATATATTCCAGAGCTCATTTAGTTTAAAAATTGGTCTGGTACCATTATTTACTGTTATATTTTGCATTTAAATATTGATGGAAATACTTGGAATTTTGAAGTTCTCTAGGTTGCTTGGTCCATAGTTGTGATGCTCTATTTTGAAGAGGAAATAGTTCTCATGAAAAGTATATTTAAAAGGATCATGCCGAAACTACAGTGATACTGTACCCTTTCCCAGATAATTCCCAAATAATTTTAATAATGTATTCTACATTAATACTTACCGAAGTGGCTGCCCATGAAATGCTTTCAAACCTGAGGCTGTTGCAGGGGCAGAAAAGGGGGACATTTATTCCTCAGTGTCTTTTTCTAGTCCTTATGAATTGTGGAACACCAAAGCCATGTTCTTTCATCAATTTGCTGCTTTATGTGCTGTGGGAGAGAAGAATGCAGGAGACCTTCTGAGTACAGGGAATTATTTATCATTACTGGTGGGTTTTTGGTAGTCAGGCAATCCCACCTGCCTAAAGGATGTGGGTAGAGGGAACTCGAAACGTTCCAGTGGGTTTGGAAAGTGAAGTTAGCTCTCCCAGCCAGTGGGTACTGCAAAGGGGCATGGCTTCATTAAAATGAAGCTGTGTTTTAAGCTGCTTTGCACCCATTAATTTTAGCAGTGGAAATCTAAGCTGTGAAACTGTCTTATGTTTGGGCAAGAGCAAAGCAGGAAAGCCTCTAGATTTCCCCCACAGATGTAAGTGCTTTCAAATCTGTCGAATATGCATGTTAAGAATGTAGGGAGAGCACACAAAGCTCTGGTAGGTCATTATTAAACCAAAATTCATACCCCGCACTGCAGGAGATTATGCAAACAAATAGCACGAAGATGAATTTCCATTTTATCTGTTGAGCAGTGGATTTCTGAGAAGTCTCATCCCCTTTTCCATCAAATGGGAATAGTCTGCTTTTTCTTTGTAAAAGTCAATCGATACTGACTGACTTCACTATTTAAAAGAAGTTAATTTGAGACATAATTCTGTTATCGTCTTGTCCTTCGTGACTTGCTATGCTATCAAGCAGAGCAATTTGGAAAACTCTGTGTGCTGGAAAGGTTAAGGCAATAAATTCAGATTTAGGGGCAGTTTGATTCACTCCGGGTGCATTGTTCAGAGATTCTTTTTCTTGTTTTGTCTATTCTTTTAGTGTTAAAAAGAAAAAAAAAGAGAGAGGAACCCATCTGCCATTAAACTTGCTCTCCTCAATGGATGTTTAGTGGCGGACAGTTAGAGCCAGTACATATTCAGGTCTCAGAAATTACATCCTAGGGTTTTTTAATGCATTAGGAATAGATGTTTTACTGAAAAAGAACCCCAGCCCATGAAGCTCTTGAGTTCCTGTTCTTGTGAGAAATAACTTTATATAAATTCATGTTGTTTCAAACTGATGTTTTCCGTGTTAGGAAGAGGTTTGAGTATCGCGTGTGTGCTCGTGAGCGTGCCCAGCCACGTGCAGGGGACCTTGCTAAGTGTGTGCCTCCTCTCTAGATTGACTCGGGATTTTTCCACGAGAACGATCTCAAGATCGTGGCCAAGTCCATCCGCGACAGAGTAGCGCTGATCCTCTGGAGGAGGGAGCGGATCTGGCCGAGGATGCAGTCGGAGGAGCGGCGGGACTCGGAGTGCCTGGAGAAGCTGAAGGCGCCGCAGGCACAGCAGGTCCAGGTCACCTACCTTTCCCACACGGGGCACCACATCCTGTCGGAGCCTGAGGAGCCGGAGGCGGACCAGCACCCCTTCCAGCAGAACCTGCCCACCAGCGTCACCTCCGTCGCGTGTAAGTCCCGTGGTGACTCCGTGGGCACACGGGGATGAATGTCCGAGGGGGAAACCCACAATGATCTGAGCTCAGATGAACTGATGTGTGTGGCTTTGCACAGTAGCTCAAAACCCACAAACATCCAGGACCAGATGCATGACAATTTTGAAAGCAATGAAGGTTCAAGAAGACAATGTTATATAGATATCTCAATATAACTCTGCCTTGGTAGCAATAAATGCCAAAACCGTAACGTATTTGTAAACAGAAAAGCAAGACCTGCTGCTCGACACAAAAACTGCGTGTTTTCTAGGCCAGGTGGTGAGATCAGCACTTTTAAGTTTGTGCAAAGCACAATTTCAGAGCCTGCAGAAGTTGAATTGGCACCAAACTGATTGATGATCCTTGTGGGTCCCTTCCAACTCAGGATATTTTATGAGTCTGTGATTCAAACTGGTCAAAGCGACTGGTGGCTCTTTCAAATGATGTTGGCCATGTGGAAACGTTCATTGCAAACCAGACCTTACTGAACCAAGGTACTGCAGGCACTTGTGTTTTGGAGTGACTCTTGATGGCTTGCGTGCAGTTTTTTGTGATGCTGTGCGAAGGTCTGCGGCAGAAAAAAAATCCATCTCCGGATGTTACATGACGTAATTTAAGGTTTCCCTGCTTTGTGGGAAATACCAGCTGTGTTTTGGTGAGGCATCTTGGGAACAGCAGCCAGACCTGTGGACTGGCACTGTAATCACTGTGGGGTCCTGGGGTCATGGTTAGGGGCTTACCCGTGTTCTCCCAGGCTCTCTTGTGTCCCGAGCTCCTGCCCTGAAGCCAGGGGCTTTTGGTAGTGGGGGGGTTTGATCTTCCCTCTGGCAGGTCAGAGTAGGGGGTCACTGATCTGCCAGCCCTTCACTCTGCCCTGGTCCTGGCCCCTAAAATCCACCTTTGTTACTGACTCAAGCTCTGGTACTGAAATTCGAATCTGTTTGTACTTTTAAACATCTTGAAGGAAACGTTGCCAGACACTTTAGCCACATCTGTGGAAATGTTCAGGGGCCAGGCTGGAGCAGCCTGGGCTAGTGGAAGGTGTACCTGCCCATGGCAGGGGGTGGAATGAGATGAGCTTTAAGGCCCTTCCATCTTGGAAGACTTGAAATTTTATGAGAGTTCTGTTTTTTCCTGGACAGCTTTTCTGATAAAATCTGATGTGCGTATTTTGCTATTAAACAATTATCATAGAGTTTCTCTTTTACTGTTCTGGGCTTGTATGTAAGCACATTTAAGTTAAAGATGCATTACCTTTAGCAAGACACAGCTGCTGCTTCGAGTCAGGTATTGTATAAAGGACTACACTGAGGTCTGCTTTGAATACTGAAATATCCATGTGTGCCCGTACAGGAAAAATCCCTTTACATTATATGAGAAAGAGCCACATTTGCATAACAATCACAATATTGCCATATTCACAAAGCTTTTTATCTAAAGCTAAAATGAGCTCATTTCATTTTTTTGGATCATATACTTATTTCATGCTAATTCCTTTGAGGAACACTGCAATTATGACTCTTTTTGTTTCTAGTGCTGCAGTGAAGTGACTTGTGCTTCCCATGGCTCTGCTGGACATGAGTTGGCAAAATTTTATACTAAATATAACCCCCGCAATTTATTTCCTGCTCCTCCTCAACTTTTAACCAGTACTTGGTATTATTTGACAATTTGCTATCAGATTATTTGGACATTTTCTTAGCATAGGACCCCTATAAATTAGGGTGGCACCCGTTCATATAATTTGAGGTCAAATGTAGAAGTGGAAACTAATAACTTAATGTGTGTAATGTACATTCTATAAAAACCTGAGACTGACTCACAGCTTTTACTTTAGCACTCTACCATTAGACTCTCTTTTTTCTTTCCTTTGAGGTCCTGAACAATTGTTTGTAATAAAATGGAATTTTGTATGCAGCAGAAATCCCATAATGAGAATAGGTCTGTGTTGGCTCTTCAGAAATGAACTGAATAAATAGAGAGGGGAGTTTAATTTTGGGAAAAAAACAGTTGGGGGAATAGTTTTGGAGTACTGAAGAGAAATGTCATCTCTGGTGCTATTAAAAAATAATTTGTTATTTAAAAGCCAAATAAGTAAAACTTTATTTAGAATATGGAAAAAAGAGGCAGTGGAAAGTGTTGGAAAAAGAAATAGTGTTTAAGCTTAGCTGTAACTTAAGATGGTTTTTTTAAACTGTGTTGCAGTTTTCTTTCATTTTAAAATTTTAAATCCCTGTTAGAATTTGTCCTTGGGATATGTCCAGGTGCAGTCTGGTTGTCTCACTTCCTTTCTCAAGTGAAGAAAGCAGTAACTTAGGCTCAAACACAGCTGGGCACTTGTATTTTACCACTTGAAAAGTCGTGAAAAGACATTTTTAAATCAGTAATACCAATATTTCCAGTTGACAAAGGACCCAGTGCTTGCCCAGTGCCTGTAGCTGTGCAGTTCCACAGGTTAACTGGGCAAATGCTCCACGAGAAACTCCCACAGAGCTCTGAGTGTGCCAAACTCACTGGAACCTGCACGTGGGCTTGTGTCTGACCTTCAGTTGCACTACACTCAAGCAGGGCATGACTTGCTGGACTAAAATCATACAGCATAAAGAATTTTGTAATTTTCAGTGCTGCTAATAAAAGCAGTGTTAAAGTCAGTGCCTCCCTGGAAACTTGAACTCTAAAAGACCCTGTGATCTGCTCTGAACGTGACAATTGGGGTTTCCTCTCCTTTCATCCTACAAAATCTATAAACATCTGCAATTCTTAATGTCAACCTTATGCCCTTTAAAGGAAATATTAATGTGCCTAAAATATCAGTGTGCACAGAAATCCATGGGGATGGTTTTGGCTTAAGAGAAGCAGTGTGTGCCTTTTGTAGAGAATAACATTGGTGTTGTATAATTTATTTATGTAACAAAAGGGCTAGAGTAGTAAAAATGCTAATTACATAAACCATGGCGACCTTGCTCTAAAGTCATCACTTGAACACTTTGGAGTTGTTGAGCTTTTAATAAAAATTACTGTTCTTTCAGCTGACAGCACGTTTGACAGCGGCCAGGGCTCCACTGTTTATTCCGACTCCCAGAGCAGCCAGCAAAGTGTCATCTACTCGTCCCTGCCGGACGCGGTGCCTCCGGCCATCCAGCGGGTGTACAGCCCCCCCCTGAGCGAGGGCCAGGCTGTGCCCCACAGCCTCCCGCAGCTCGGCCACTACCAGCAGCCCTCAGCAGTAAGTCCAAAGCTTTTTCAAATAATTCTGTATCCTGGGTCATGTTTCATATCATCATTTATACTCTTGTTACCAGAGGACATGGATTCCAGGGGTCTCTTTATGTATTCCTCTCTCACCTCTGTGGATGGTGACCTGCTCAGTTCCTTATCAGTCTGTTGGCACTGAACTGCTTTAATGGCTTTGCAGTGAAGCACGAGAAGGACACAGACCTGCTGGAGTGGGTCCAGAGGAGGCCACAGAGGTGCTCCGAGGGCTGGAGCCCCTCTGCTCTGGAGATAGGCTGGAAGAGCTGGGGCTGGTGAGGCCAGAGAAGAGAAGACTCCAGGGAGAGCTCAGAGCCCCTTCCAGGGCCTAAAGGGGCTCCAGGAGAGCTGGAAGGGGACTTGGGACAGGGGATGGAGGGACAGGACACAGGGAATGGCTTCCCACTGCCAGAGGGCAGAGTTGGATGGGATATGGGGAAAAGATTCTTCCCTGTGAGGGTGGGGAGGACCTGGAAGAGGTTTCCCAGAACAGCTGTGGCTGCCCCTGGATCCCTGGAAGTGTTCCAGGCCAGGCTGGATGGGGCTTGGAGCTCCCTGGATTAGTGGAAGATGTCCCTGCCCACGGCAGGGTTTTGGAATGAGATGATCTTTAAGGTCCCTTCCAATCCAAACCATTCTGGAATTCCACGATTCTGTGTTTAGTCTCCTGGCCGTAGCTGAGAACTGTTCCATTTGCTCACGGTCGTGTAGGCCCATGCTGTTGGCACTGCCCTCCCTAACGCCGCTGTCTCTCCGCAGCCCGTCCTGCCCGCGGTGCCGGCGGCGCCCGCCGTGGTGCCCCAGCACTACCAGGAGCCGGCGATGCCGTTCCCCGTCGTGCCCACCACCGTCACCTCGCTCCCGCTGGGGCAGCCGCCGCCGCCGGTGCTGGCCGGCCAGCAGGTGAGAGCTGGGCTCTGCCACAGAGCCATGTCCATCCCGCCCTTTCCCCGTGTCTGCTCTGGCTCACGCAGGTGTCCCAGAGCAGCTGTGGCTGCCCCGGGATCCCTGGCAGTGTCCAAGGCCAGGTCGGACTGGGCTTGGAGCAGCCTGGGACAGTGGAAGGTGTCCCTGCCCATGGCAGGGGTGGAATGGGATGAGCTTTTAAGGTCTCTTGCAACCCAGCCACGCTGTGACTCTGTGATACCTGTAGTGAGTTTGAGGTGTTTGAAGCTGTTCAATTGGAGTTTGAGAGACTTAGGGATGGGGAAATGGGTGTTCGGCTTAAGGGATGAGTAACAGCCTTGAGAACAGTCGTGAACACACCTTGGCATGTGTTGGTAGAGTTTGTCTTCCATTGTGGCTTCCCAGCATCAACCTGAAGCTTTGCGTTGGTATCAGTGTGCTGTCTTGATGCGTAAAAATCAAATATTTTATTAATAATTTTGCTATATTATTCGTGACCTCCTTTCTAAACGTTTAGAAAGAGACTCTCAGCCTGGTAACCGTTGTCTCTGAGTCCTCAGCAGTGCTGCTGCATGAGTTGTGCAAACACAGTGTTAACACAGTTCGGTGCAGGCACCCAGCCAGGAGCTCCATCTCCAGCAGCAGAGTCTGGCTCTCTCCGAGTTGTCTCCAAACAGTAACTCTTGTGCATTTTGAATTACCAAATCCCACCTCAAACCCTGCATTCCTTAAAGATGTTTCCAAAGCAGCTCTCCCCAGCAGTGGAGGGGGATGCTCTTGTGAGGGATGCAGCCACAGTTTGGTATGATGTGGCAAGTCACGGCTCATTTTGGTGAATTTACCAAAAACTTGGTAACTCTTCTTTCAGTAGAAACTGTTGCAGGGGCCAGGGAGTGTCTATACTTTGTGACTGGCACAAATCCTACCTCTCCAAGCCTTTTATCAACATTTATCTCACAGGTTGCCTTTAGGGTTTTTTTTAACTTGCCTCATTCTTCTGAAAGCATCAATAATGGAGAAATGTCATTTGGTCTTCTTGAAAAACATACCCTTACATGAGGTTTTGTCACGTAACAGGTTTTCATCTAATGGGTGGGGATATGCTCATAGTTCTCTCAGCCATAAATTTTACGCTCAGGCAGATTTAGGGCCTCACCATTTGCACAGGTCTCACTGTTGGCCTCTGGACCTTTATGCTGACAGTTCCAAATCTGTTGTTTATTTTCCCATATGAATAAATTCTGGTTTGGTACAGGATATTTACCCAACTTAATTTCTTTCACATGCCCTTTTCTCACAGCATTTCTGTCTCTTGGAGTAGTTCTATCCCTGACAGCGAAAGGATTTACTAACTGGTCTGTCTTTGCTTTCTAATCTCTCCAGAAAGCCTAATAAGGTTCTGGCTTTTTACAGTCTTATTTTTACAAAAATAGGTAAAAATGGTCAAATTTCTCTGCAGAATGTCTCAGAGCACCTATGTGCCTCAGAGGCAGCAGTGTCCAGTGAATGTCCATGCTAAGGAGGGTAGGGCAGGACAGCAGAAGAAGGAGTAATTAGGGTGAGAAATTCATCTGCCTACAGAATGAATTGTATTGATCTTGTATCAATATACACTGGTGGATCACACATGTGGGATCAATGTTGTATCTCCTAACTTTTATTTATTTTTCCAGTTTGGATGTCTGTGCATTTATACTGCTAAGGTTATAATGAGGCAAAGTTACCTAATCTACCTGGATATTTTCCCCTCCCTGTGCCTTATCCAATTCCGTTATCCAAGCATTTCCTAAGACACAGGCTGGGTTTGAGAGGGAGGTTTTAGGAAGCCGCTCCATTCCCTGAGCACAGTTTTGCTGCTCTAATGCGGTGTCTCCTCGAGTGGGAGGTGGCTGAGCCACACGTGCCAGTGCCCTCTGTCTCCTTGGTGCGCCGTGGCAGCCGTCTGAGCTGCAGATTAACCCAGCTGGGGCAGAGGGCAGAGCTGGCGCTGGGAACTGGCAGCTTTATGAGCTCAGCCCTGTGCCGCGGGCATGCGGCGGTTGCAACCCAGAGCTCGGGCTTGGTCTGGTAGGAGTTCTTCCATGGAGTGAGTGGGGTCCCCCCATCCCTCCGGCAGTCTCCAGGTGCCTCCGCCTCAGCCGGTTTGCTCTGTGCCATCAGCGGGGCCAGGCCAGCCCCCCGCCCTGCCGTTCCCTGGATTTTGGGATTGTAACCGGGAAGATGCCACCTCTTTCCCAAAACATGAGGTGGCAGAGGTTCTGTGTGCTGTAGGGCCTGGTGAAGCCACCAGCCCTGGGGTCCCAAGTAGGTCACCCTGAGCCAGCCTATGCCTCAGAGTCATCCTTTTGAACCAGAAGGGTTTTTTAAGTACTTCCGGAAGTAATGAGAGGAACTGAAGAAGAAGATACCGATAGCACATAAAGTGTGGAGGTTTGTGACTGATGATTTCCAGCTTTAATGCAACTTTTTCTCTCTGTTCTGCTGCCCAATGCCTGGCAGGCCAGGGGAGCACTACTTTCCCTGGAAAAGTAAAGCGACTTTTTTGGCTACCACATTGTCACTACAGTACATCAGAAATAACTGGAACCTAACTTTTGCTGCAATTATTGTGGATTATTGTGTCTCAGATAATAAGTGTTGTAATTTCCATGCCTGCTCCATTATGTAGCGGCTTCTGCTTGCCAGGATGAGCTGGGTATTAAGTGCACTGTGGAAGTTAGTGGGTGGGGATTTCACAGGGCCGACTGGAACAATCTCTGGGATTTAAAGAGTCTGAGTCGTTACAAATAACCTCTCCAAGACAGTCAGCACTTGTCATTTTAGGTAATATATCTTGCATTTAAATGTGTCTTAAGCATGGGCTCCTGTGCAGCGTTTGAATTAAGAGTGCCAGTCCCTCCTGGGAGCTGTCCCTGCTGGAGGACGTCCTGAGAGGCTGGAGTGTGACCAGGGCAGGGAATGGAGGTGGGGAAGGGGCTGGAGCCCCAGGAGCGGCTGAGGGAGCTGGGAAAGGGGCTCGGCCTGGAGAAAAGGAGGCTCAGGGGGGACCTTGTGGCTCTGCACAGCTCCCTGACAGGAGGGGGCAGCCGGGGGGGTCGGGCTCTGCTCCCAGGGAACAGGGACAGGAGGAGAGAAAATGACCTCAAGCTGTGCCGAGAAAGGTTTAGGTTGGATATTAAGGAAATTTTCTTCACTGAAAGAGTGGTTAAGTATTGGAATAGGCTACACAGGGGAGTGGGGGAGTCACCATCCCTTGAAGTGTTCAGAAAATGTCTTGATGTGGCACCTGGGGGCGTGTTTTAGGGGTGGACCTTGCAGTGCTGGTTTAGTGGTTGGACTCAGTGATCTTAGAGGTATTTTCCAACCTTAATGAGCCTGTGATTCTGTGCTGCAAGCACCAGGTCCGTCCTGACAGTGAGCTGGAGAGAAGCAGGAAGCGTGGCCAGCCATCTGGTTCTTTTGCAGTACACCAGCAATAACCTTCTTCCTTCTTGTCCCTCGCAGCAGCAGCCCATCTCGCAGCCAGCGCCGCTGCAGCAGGTGCTCAGCAGCCAGCCCGTGTGCCCGATGCCGCCGGCGCCCCACCTGCTGCCGCAGTTCCCGTCGCAGGGCTCGCAGGTGGCGGCCAGCAGCACCCCCCTGAAGCCGCTGCAGATCTCCACCGTGCCGCAGCTCCCGCCCGTGGCCCCTTCCCAGGTAACGCGCTGGGAGCCGGAGTGTGAGCACATCGTTTGAGGAGAACTTTCCGGCTAATAATTAACATGATTTGCAGGTTTTGTGTGGCTATTTTGACTGCATGCCAGTTTAATTAGGCGATAAGAATATTACTGCTTTTTCCTAATTCCTGTATATTTTCTGTGTTTGTTTGGTGAATCAGAAATCTCCTTTGTGCCCAACCCTGTACCAGCCAGTTATTGGCAGTTCCAAAACGGCAGTGATTTTTTTGGGGTTGTTTTGGTTTGGTCTTTTGCGCTGTCCCCTCTGGCACAATCTCTTCCCCATCCCAGGCTTGAAAGCATGAGCAGTTGCCCATTTGTTTTCTATTTTCTGACCTCCTGACTTGACCACTTCCCCCAGCACCTGCCCTCCCTGTCTGTCGTTCTGCTCTGGTTCTGTTCTCTGGAGCAGGGACAAACCCTTCCCTTGGCCTGGGAGGGTGGATGGTGCTGTCGCTGTGTTTGGTAGTGACAGGCACCATAACGTGAAGCAGCTTGTGCCAAAGGGCAGGAGCAAGCTGCTGCCCTGATGCCAATGTCTGCTCCATCACTGGGAGGTTTTGATTGTAAAAACCCTTTTTCTGCGCTCCTCCGTGCTGCCTGAGTTGCAGCTTGTTTGAAAACAAGGGTTTAAATTGTCTCAATTTTGCATGAAAGAGTTTTGCATTAGGTCTGGCCCAATTTCTTTTAATTTCTGTTAAAATGAAAGCAGCTTTTAATTAGGATGTTGCTTGAAGGCTTCAAGCTGGTGTTAGAAGTAGTTTTAAGCTTCTAAGGTATAAAAACGTCCCCCCCAAATGAATTTTTCTTGCTTTTACTAATGATTTAAGCATAAATCAGTTTTTATTACTGTTTGAACCTCAGGGAATGAATGGAAGTGATTAACAAACAGACATAATTATCCTCATGGCACAGGTGGTTTTTAGGGGCTGTGTGGCAAATGAAACTGCTTTATACCGTCAGTGAAAGCACGGGCAATTTATGCGATATTATATTTTTTTCAGATTCCTCAGTTTCCTGTCATTCCTGCAATTACTCCTCTGGCAGGGCTTGACAGCCTCCCTCCAAACCTCTCTGACATACCTGCTGCGAGCGTGCCCCCCATTCCTGCTCCCTCCCAGTACTTTGCTCCGGCCGTGATCCTGCCCAGCCTGCCCATGAACCCCACGCTGCCCATGGCGCCCAACTCCCCCGCCCTGCCCATGCAGGCCGTCAACCTGCCTCACACCACCGTGGCTTCCTTGGTCCTGCCCTGCCAGCCCATAGTGCCAAACATGCCGGCGGCCACCATCCCGCTGCTGGCCGTGGCCCCGCCGGGGGTGCCCACGCTGCCGCCGCACGCCGCGGTGCCGCCGCTGCCGCAGCAGCCCGTGTTCCAGAGCGCCTTCCAGCAGATGCTGCCGAGCGACGCGCCGTCGCCCCACCACACGCAGAGCTCCCAGGCCGTGTCCCAGCCGCAGCCGCCGCCGCCTCCTCCTCCGGCGCTGCAGCCGAGCATAATCCACCCTCCCGAGCCGGCTCTGGCCGCTCCCGGGGCGGCTCACCAGGTAAATCCGCGGGGCGTGGGGCCGCGTGCCGCAGGGCGCTCTGGCACAGCCGTTCTGGGGCTCCCTTCCTTGCAAACGTCAGTCCTTGACCTCAGTTCTGCCGGTGGTGGCTGGAGCTGTGAGCTGTGGGGTAGCAGGTGATGTGTTCACCCAGGGATGGGGGCTGTCGGGGGTAT
Organism: Rhagologus leucostigma; assembly: GCA_013397725.1. NCBI lineage: Eukaryota > Metazoa > Chordata > Aves > Passeriformes > Rhagologus > Rhagologus leucostigma. The sequence continues at coordinate 399,679 of VZTD01001654.1, forward strand.
AGGGCGTAGTCCAACAGGCTTTGGACAGCGAATGAGCAGAGCACTTTCTGAATTCCCTCTTCCTTCTCCGTCTCAAATCTGGGGAAGTGTGAGCTGTGGTTCTCCTGGGTCACAAGGGCATGCCGAGCCTCACCAGTGCCTGTACCCTGGTCCATGTGGGATGCAGGGTTGCTGGGTACACACAGCAGAGTACGGGGGAGCTGGCGGGAGCGGTGGAGTTGTTTTGGTGTAGAACACCTTCAAAACAGCGAAGGGAAGTGGCCGCCTGGTAACGCCTCTGGAAAACTGCGTGAAAGAGCACTGTCAGACCTGCAGGGCAGGGATGGATTCTAGCTGCAGACCCTTTCCCCCTTGAAAGAAATAGAGCATAAACAGAGCTCAAGTATTAGCAGTATTTACACGGAAACTGCCTCAGGACTGTAAATTGGCAGAGTCTGTAAATACTTCTCTCACCACATCTGTGATATGTCAACGTGAAACACAGTCTGACCGAAGCAGGAGAGGGCACTCAATCCGTTAATAACAGCATTTGGAAAATCTGTATTCTGCCACATCCCTTCACCATCACACACTGATTAAAATTCGTAACATCCCATCCCAACCTGCTGTGTCATGGCATCTTCAGAGCAGTGCATAGTTCTTAAATTTCTCTCTTCAGCCATATATTTGGTACAGAATTACTGTTGTTGAGAATGTCAGGAGCATGGAGCCTGGGAATGTTACTCAGTGTTCCCTGTGGCTTTAGAGGGAATGGAATCAAGCACATTAGGCACAGTGAGCATCGCAAGTACCAGAACTGGAGAGCTGATATTCCCAAACCATCCTGACACAGTCATTAGCTATCAATTATGTGTGGAAGAGTTGCATATGGAAGAATTTAAGATAAAAAATAGCTATTACAATGTGCCGAGGAATATTTTAAAATACATTGTTCTGATTTGAAGACTTCTAATGGAGAGCTATTTCTGTGTATAATGCCGTGCTGTTGTTGCAGTTTTGTTTAGCATCTCTGAGTTTTGTTTTGCCTGGTATGGGCCATTCACTGAAGAGCTGGACTTGATGATCCTTGTGGGTCTCTTGCAAGTTAGGAGATTCTGTGATCTGTGATTTGATATTGAAATGTTTTGTGAATTATTCTAGTTAAATAAGATTTAAAATAGAACCACTCTTCTGTGGCATTACACCACAATTGTCAGTCTAACACCCCCCCCTTGGGCAGCCATGTAACTCTGAGGTGTTTGTGAAGCACATCCTGTCTTTATTTTTATCTGCATTAAAACCTGGAATAATAGTTTCGGCTCATACCCAGAACCTGCAGAGAGCATGCAGCAATGAAATCATGTGGCCTAGTTCTCATCTGAGTCTTACTTTTTTAAAATGTATTTTCCAATAGCCTTAAGTCTCTCTGTAATAATACTTCAAAAAAAGTGAAAATTGGGCACACTTTTACCTAGTACTAAAAGTCTTTTTTCTTCCATATGCTCCTTTCTTTCCTTCTTCCTCTTCCCACAAGCTCAGTCCCCCTGGAAAAATACATGATGTACCTAAAAGGAGAATGTTCTGTTTTTAAATTACAACTCAAAAGGACTGTTATGCGGAATAACAACCCAGTCTCTGAGGTAGCTGGCATCCTGTTGCCTCGGTCTGGTTCGCACCAAGCGCTTACGCACTCGAGTTATTTTAATGCCCTGGAGAAATCCACTGAGATAAATGAAACTCCCTCCATCCACATGGAAGTGTTGGCAGGATTAGGGCCTTGGGGCTTGGCACATCAAGGGTTAAATTGTGACTTCAGTGTGTAAGCTGAAGTAGGACACTGGTGTATATTCAGTGAAAAAGACTTAATTGTGTCATTTGTACCACGTCCTGGTTCTACATATATGGCAGATTTCTTAAAATATCCTAAGTTAAGTTATGGGTAGAATATGTTTTTCTCTGCATGGACAGTGTGGGCTTGTTGAAAGGAGAGCAAAGCATTCAGGAGAATTAATTCATCACCTAAGATCTTGAAGCAAATCCAGAGGAGGCCACGGAGAGGCTCCGAGGGCTGGAGCCCCTCTGCTCTGGAGCCAGGCTGGGAGAGCTGGGGCTTTTCCCCTGCAGAAGAGAAGGGTCCATGGAGAGCTCAGAGCCCCTTCCGGGGCCTAAAGGGGCCCCAGGAGAGCTGGAGAGGGACTGGGGACAAGGGATGGAGGGACAGGACACAGGGAATGGCTTCCACTGCCAGAAGGCAGGGATAGATGGGATATGGGGAAGAAATTCCTGGCTGTGAGGGTGGTGAGGACCTGGAAGAGGTTTCCCAGAGCAGCTGTGGCTGCCCCTGGATCCCTGGAATTGTCCCAGGCCAGGTTGGACGAGGCTTGGAGCTCCCTGGGATAGTGGAAGGTCCCTGCCCATGGCAGGGGCTGGAATGAGATGAGCTTTGAGGTTCCTTCCAACACAAATCATTCTGGAATTCTGTGATTTTTCATTTCTTAGCAAAATCTGGCTTTGTCCCTACTAATAAACTAGTACCTGAGCGACGCATGTTGTCATAATCATACAGAAAGAATCCTTAGCTTTTATTTGGTTATTTCAGAGGAAGTTTAATCTCTGTAGTAGTTACTGAGAGCACCCAAGCCCGGTCGCACTGCAGAGTTTGAGTCCTTTCCTCGTGAGCACTGGTGACTTTGCTGCCTTGTCACATACATCCCGAGCCCTTGGAGCAGCGGTGTGTGCTAACAGCTCTCATTGTGTTGCAGCCCATGCCTGGACACACTCAGTTTGCTCTGGAAGCTGGAGCCCAGGTGCCTGTGCTGCCGGTGCAGCCGTCGATGGTCGTGTCACCGCCGCTGCAGCTGCAGCCGGAGCTGGTGCCACCCTGCGTCGCTCCCGAAGGTGTTCCCCAGGTCCATGGCAGCCTTGCCACGGCTGCCCCGCCCGTCCCCATAGACCCTGGCCTGCCTCTCCAGCCCTCTGCTCTGCTGCAGCTCCAGCCTGATCTTTCCCAGCCACTGGGCCAGCAGCTCCCAGCTCCCTGCTCGGCTGCCTCGGCAGGCGCAGAGACATCTCAAGAGGTAGAGCCCTTCCTCTGAAGTAACTCACCAGCCTCAGCCTTAATCTTCGTAGTTACTCCGGTGTGAAGCAGTGGGCTTGTTGCACAAGGGAGGTTATCCCCTCACTGTGTTGAGCCGCTGCTCCTCGATGCCAGCAGCTCTGGGTCAGCAAATAATTGGCTATTCCAAATGAAACCTCATGTTGTACCTCAGGAAATGCCTCGTTGAATTCATGAGGCAGCAGGACTAAGCGCCTCCTTGTCCGTAGGTGAGCACAAGCACAGAGATAGAAATTAAGAAATTCTCACTGTGGGTGAGTTAGAAGATGTTCCGTAGTTTCACCCATGTTTTGTCCAGTCTTGTTTTAAATGTCTCAAGCACTTGTTCAACCAGCCATCATTTGCCTTAAGAAACTGCTCCACAATCTGAGTCTTTGCAGTGTGCAAGCCCTTCATGCTCCTCAGCTTGAGCCCTATTCCCATTTCATTTAGCATTGTATCCTCCTGTATTGCCTGAAGTCTACTGTAGCCCTGGGATTTTTGTTTCTTCAGATACTTGTAGGCATTCCCAATTCTCTGTGGTCATAGAAGCAGGACACTTTTTAGTGTTTTCCTTATAGAACTGTCAGCTCCTCCTGTCTGCTGTTTTGACTTTTCTTTCCACTCCCATAATTGTTTAATCTTCAGTCTTGACAGAACATCAGAGAACATTTCCTTCTCTTCAGCTCCCTGTTAACAAAGCAAAACAAAAGCTTTGGCAGTTCTACCTGATTTCAGGAAATAAGTCTGATTTGTTCTTTCCTCCTGGATGGAAATGTCCCTCTGTGATTCTGTGTTCAGAGTCATTCCTCTTGAGTCTCTGTTCTGAGTTACCTTTCCTCCCAAAGTATGTATTTCACCTTTTCAGAATTAATCTCTTGGTTTTGCCCGTGTTTCTGTGGCTTGCCACGTGCCTTGACTCCAGTGCGGCCTAAAATTCCATTGGAGGCACAGCTCAGTTTCCTCCAGAAGATGCTCCAGAAGGCCTATGCTAACACCAGAAATGAATTCTAGCTCCCCATTTTTCCTGTCCATCAGTGGCAGTTTAATTCTTACTGAATCAGCGTTCCTGCTGCGATGTAGGATGTCTCCTGGTGAATGTCTGTATCCTGTTGTTTAGATGTAGCAGGAATTGTAGAGCCTGTCTGTAGTTCTTCACCTGGAGGCTCCCCGGGAGAGCTTGGCTGGGTCAGGCGTATCCATCACTCAAGGTATTCCTTCTCCAGCTGTCTTTTTTCTGAAGGCACAGCTCACGGCAGGGTCGGTGCTGGCACCTTCAGTGCAGGGTCCATTCCATTAGAGATTCTGGAAATACGAACAAACCTCGTTTTGTTGTGCAGTGTGATATGGGGGATACAAGGTGTCCTGAGAAACCCATGGCCTCTAAGGCACACGTCTGTCCTTCACATCCCACGGCCCTCAGAACATTTAACCACTGGTTTGCTAACTTCATTCTCACATCCATCTGTAAGTTAACCCCCTCCTCTCATTCAGTTTAAGAAATGGAGCAAGCACCAATCCACGTGCTCTCCATGCTGGTTTTCTGACATACATTGCTAGAGTTTTCTTGGGTGTAAGAGAAGTTGCATACCTGTCTATATAATCAAAACACTGCATTTTGTTGCTACTCTGCCGTGATGTTTGTATCTCTTCTGTTGTGTTCAGGCGCGTGGCAGCGCTTGCATCCAAACCAACCCAAACTGGTCAGGCAAAAGAGGTTTAGTAAGGCACTTGGTTAAGTGCATTACCAAAATGTAGATACATTATGTCTGTGTTCTCACTGTTCATTGATTTTTGCAGTTTTATTGAAACTGCATTTAAGCTTGGCATGGCTTATGTGTGGTGTTACAGCCAAGGAGTGGGGCTGACTGGTTAACAGCAGAGAACCAGTGGGGCTGACTGGTTCACTGACACGGGACCAGTGGGGCTGACTGGTTCACCACGGAGCTTTTAACCCCAGCCCACCACTGCTTGAGTGCTGAGTGTAGCGATGGCAGTCGAGGGGCTTGTTTCTAGCCGTGCGTCTGTAGAAGGATTTTATAGACGTGTGTTTATAAATATATATAAAGTTATATATATTTATGGATGTATGTGGTGCGTGTGTGCATACACAGTTACATACATGCACGGTGTGTGTGTCTGTGTGCGTACGTGGTAAGTTTGTTACAGCAGAGTCTGTAGCACTCTCACAAATTCTGTGAGAATGGGTCTACCCAATGCGAAAATCTTGCTATGATGTCTGTCCCAGAGCTGCAACCAGTGAAGAGGGAAGCTTTTAGGGGAAATTTGTGCAGAGGACAAGAGGACATGATGTGAGGGTGGTGTTCTTAAATGATGAATTTTCATCTTTTGTTTGTAAGTTCCTTAGAAATTTTCCCGCTAAACCAAAGACAATGAAAACACTGAGCATATTTCAGGAAACCATATAAAGTGATGAAGCAAGTTAGCAGATACATTCAAAAATAAAAGACAGTGGGTGCTGATGTAGAATTATCCCTTAATCAGGTTTTGCCATGGTGGTGAGAACTGTTTTATTCCTTTCACCATCTCATCTGCTGTAAGCAGGAGAAGGGAACTGGCAGGTTAGTGGCTCTATCTGAAAAAGTGGTTGGTGCCTTGGACAGAAGTGATGTTGGAAGGGTAAAATAGGACATTTATTTTATTTCCAGGTTCCAAGAACTGGTTAAACAGAAAGGTTTTGCTGTTGACACCAGTAACTCTAAAACCATTCTTAAAGGTGTTTTTTATCTGCCAATGTAATGTGTTTGCTTAAATGACTTTTTCTTGCATTTTAGGAGCAGGCAATACAGGACAAACTCCAAGCTCTGTCCCAGAGCTGTGAAAGGTATTGTTATCACCTCTTTGGCATAAGAAATGCTTGCTTTTTGGAGGCTGTTTTTTCTGACCTGACCAGCAGGAGATGGATGGGAGCATGTCTAGGGAGAAGCTGACAGTGTTCTGTGTGCAGTGTGCCCATTCTGGCACCTCCAGCTCTTTTAATTCCATAGTCTGGGTGCAGCATCCTAGCCTTGGGTATGTACAGCTGTATGGAACTTCTCTTTTTCTCTCTCTCCAGCAAACCTAACCTGTTTGCCCTTCTGCTGAGAGGGCAGAAAGGCAGAAGCTGAGAAGACTTCCCCTTAGAAAAGTAGGAACTTATGCAGTTCAGAGAGGGACTGTCAGGACCCCTGAAGTGGCGGGATTAGGGGATGTAGGGCTATATTCAGAGTGATGAGACTTCTGCTGTGTTACTGGCAGAAACATTAATAGATCATTTCTTGGTAGGTGTTGTAGCCAGAGTATGTGCCTGATGTGGAGTAGTGCCCTTCACTCACTGAGTATCTTCCAGTTGGCTCAGTTTGGGCCAAAAAAAGTGCAAATGTGCCCTTTTTTGCAGTCTCTGTTATGTAGCTTACATGTGATGCATGACTCCATCGCGTGTGACTCTGGCTTTATTTTGGGGTTGTTCTTCCTTTCCCTTGCGAAGCTACATGAGTCCAGATGTTGCTTCTGGTAAAGAGATGAGTGACAGCTTTGAAGGAGCAACAGGAAGTGGAAAGCAGGAAGGAAAGTCTTCGAAGAAGCATAAGAAATCCACGCGTGCTCGTTCGCGCCAGGAGAAGTCCAACAGACCCAAACTGACCATACTAAATGCAAGTACAACCGGTTGGAGGGTAACTTCAGGGTTCCTTTGGCTTTGCCAGGAATAAGGGTTGTTAATCTCTGCATGCAGGTGTGTAACACAGGGGATAAGATGGTGGAGTGCCAGCTTGAAACCCATAACCACAAAATGGTGACGTTCAAGTTTGATTTGGATGGTGACGCGCCGGAGGAAATTGCAACTTACATGGTGAGATGTGGCTGCCCATGGGCTCTCAGTGCACCCAGCTGCTTCAGGCAGCTCCTGGTGTGTGCTTGTTGCCTGAGCTGTCTGGCTGCTGTGGAATGAGGCATTAATTAAACATGACTGTTTTCTCCTTTATTTTGATGTGGCCTTCTAGGTGGAGAATGAATTCATCTTGCAAAGTGAGAAGGAGACTTTTATTGAGCAAATGAAGGATATCATTGATAAAGCAGAGGATATGCTCAGTGAGGATACAGAAGGAGAGCGAAGTTCTGACCAGGGAACAAGTCCCCAGCAAGATGCTGACAGGCTGGAAATGAGTGAGGTAAATGCTTAATAAAGATTGCTAGTTTGAGTCCTTTTTCTTAACAGCCAGATACTTAAATTAGTTTTGCATCTTGTGTTAAAAAAAAAAGGTTTCTTAACTGGAAAAATAATGCTTTTGCTGTGTTAAGCCTTTACGATATGAGTGAGATGATGCTCCTCTTGCACTGATCCAGCTATTTCTTCTGTTGTTTCTTTAACAGGAGAAGCGTCAGTCTCAAATGAAGACACCCGTGTATCAGCAAAATGGTAAGTGTGCCTTAGAATTTCTAGTGGAAGGTGTCCCTGCTCATAGCAGGGAGTTGGAACTAGATGGCCTTTAAGGTCTCTTCCAACTCAAACCGTCTTTTGAAATTAAGACAAAGTTGTGATCTGGAGACAATGGAAATTCATGTGTGTGCTTGTTATTTTCTTTTCATCCCTAGTTTTGCATACTGGAAAAAGGTGGTTTATTATATGTCCAGTGGTGGAAAACCCTACTACGGATGCCCCCGAGTTTTCTCCCCCGGTACCTCTCAGTGCCCAGCAGGCGGAAGGGCCAGGTATCTCCAAACCTTGTAGAAAATGTCTTCTCCAGAGCTGCTGCGCTGTCTCTCTTCTGTCCTCACCTCACTCAGCTGTGATGGTTTCAGTTGATTTAGTCAGAGGAAGAAAATGATGAGTTTTGTTAAGCTGTGCATTTACAGTGTGTTCCTGGTTCTGAACCAAATTGGGCATCTTTATCTGAGTTTCAGTAGAGTGTCAGTATTTTAGCTATACCTTATGCTGTGGGGTAGCTGAAATTCTCATCACTGTAGTGTCTTTTCAGTGAAATTTTTTTTGCATAATCTGAAAATTCTCAGTTGATGTGCATAACAGCTATTTTCTGGTGGGAATCACTAGTGGGTTGTCCCTGCAGCTGACTGGGGGGCTTGGCAGTGATTTCCTTTCCTTTAAAGGTTCACGTTTTGTTTGTGTTCTCTCTAGACCCGGAGCAGTCGGATGACCAGCCGGTGAGCTCTGCAGTGACAGAGGCGACTGGGGTCGGGGCTGGCCAGCAGCTTCCCCTGCACACAGGGGTCAGTGACAGCCCCCTTGGAGCCACCCCGTCCTTGGCACCAGCTGCTGCCGCAGCAGCTCCTGCCAGCGTACCGAGCCAGACGGAGTTCCCAGCCCCGGCACTGCTGGCACCTGCCCCGAACATCGCGGAGCCCGCAGTGGCCGGCGGGGGTCAGCCGGAGTACCCCCAGCCCGGCCCCCCGGCCCCCCGAGCCCCGGGGCTGGAGGAGGCCCCCGACGCCGCGTCCCCGGCCCTGCTCCTGCAGCCGCAGGCGGACGAGCCCGCGTGCGTGCCCGACGTGGAGCTCGCCTGCTGCAGCGTGGGGCCGCACAAGGCCGTGCCGGCGGCTCCGGGGCCGCTGCCCGCGCTGCCGGAGGCCGTGGTGCTGGAGCGGCAGCCGGCGCCGCAGGTGCAGCNGGCCCCGGGGCGGGGGTCAGCCTGCTCCAGCAGCAGAACCCCCCCGGCACGGCTGAGTCCGACGGCGAGGGACCCCCCAGGGTGGACTTCGTGGACAACACGATTAAAAGCCTTGATGAGAAACTGCGCAATTTGCTGTACCAGGAATATGTTCCAACTTCTTCGGCATCAGCCGGGACGCCGGACACCTCTGTGGCACCCGAACAGGGCGACAGTGAATTTACCTTAGCACCCTTTCCCGAAGAGCAAGCTCCTGCCCTGGCGTTGGATGGGAGAGAACCAGGCTATAGCATCCCGGACACCGGCCAGGAGGTGAAAGCTTCTGCCGAGCCACTGGTGCCCCTCGTGCCTTTGGAGGTCTTGCCCTGCCCACCGCTGGTCAGGCCCCCGGCGGCTCTGCCATTCATCCCCTCAAAGCCAGCCTGTAGGGCCGGCACCAGGGCAGAGCTCAGGGCCCTCTCTCCTGCGGTAGGACACGTGTAGATCTCTTGCTTCCCTAAACATTTCATACCTCTGCTCCAGGGTATGTTACCTCTGCCTGCTGACTGCTTTCCAATGTGAAAGCTCACTTAAACGTTTCTTGTCAGATGCCTCCCATCTCATTTTTCAGAAATGCTTGTTAGTGAAAGCCGGACTTTCCCTTTGGGTTTAGAAGTGGTGTAATACCTTAATTCATCTCCTCTTGTGTCCTGTGTCCAAAGCAGGCAGAAATGTGTCTATTTCTTTGCAGTTTAAGAATGTAAAACACACGAGTGGTATAGTCATTCTAGTTCTAATGAAGACAATTTTGCTTCAATTTTAAGTATAAATGAATGGCAGTGGTTGTGATTACTGCCTTCCAAGTCAGCCTGAATAAAGCAAACACTTCCAAGTGCCTTTGCCTTGTCCACATGCTGCAGCCAAAGGCAGACATTCCAGTGGCAGGAGTCCTTCTGTTTCCTGTCATAGTTTCTTTTCTCTTCTCCTGAGCTTGGTAGGGCAAGACTGCCAAGGAAGCCTCTAAGGAAAGAGGTAGCAGGAAGGCTGGGGCAGTTGTTACTGTGTGTCTCAGCTGAGCCCCCATGTCAAGTTTTTTCAGATAAAATCCTGAGTTTATGAAATCATCAGATTTGCAGCATATTGTGCTAGATCAGTGTCTATTCCAGGCCCTGGCATAGGGTGCCCAGAGCAGCTGTGGCTGCCCTTGGATCCCTGGAAGTGCCCAAGGCCAGGCTGGACGGGGCTTGGAGCAACCTGGGACAGTGGAAGGTGTCCCTGCCCATGGCAGGGGCTGGAATGGGATGAGCTTTGAAGTTCTTTTCAACCCAAACCATTCTATGATTCTATATCTTACTTCCAAAGTAGCATTTCTGGAGATAACTCCATCCCCACTAGCAGGGCTGAGCCTGTTCTGTGTAGCAGCAGCTGGAGAGACCCTATCAGCTGCTCGAGAGATGCTGTATGGTACAGGAAGGCAGCTGCACTCAAGTGGCTCTTCAGAGCGTGTTGTTTTCTAATGATAAATGAGTTTCTACAGCTAACAAAATTCGCTCTCTATGAAAGGTGTTACATCTCTCCAGTAACTGGAATTTGTCCTATTAAAATCTGTGCCAATAAGGAAGGAGACATAGAACTTCTGAAGACAGACATATAGATGAGGAATGTACAGTCTGCCTGGAAGAGCAAACCAGAACAAAACCCCAAGCGTGTGTGTATATAATACACTGGTTTGCAGTAGCTTGGGCTGCAGTTCCAACTGTGATGCTGCTATGGCTTTATTTCTTTCAAGGAAGGAGGAAAAAAAATGGGAGAGTTGGAGTCAAAACTTGAAGGCCACCTCCACAGGCACTGTGAAATAATTCAGTATTCCCTGGTAGTGCCAGGGCAGCAAGGGGAAGTGAGGGAAGGAGAACACATTCTGCTATGTAAGTGAGACTGAAATTGTGTTTCTTTTTTCCTTTTACTCAAAGTTTGACAAGTCGGAGGTCGCTGGTGTGGGTGCTCATCCCTCAGAGGCAAGAGGTGGGTCAGCAAGCAGAACAGGTAATGAATGCTTCTCCAGCCGTCCTGCTCGGTGTCCCCTCACTGCTGCCCTGCTGCTGACTGCGAGCATTGCCCAGCGCTGGTGTTCTGGTCCTGCTTTTGATACAACCCATGTTAAACATCTCCGTTCTGTTGACTTTCCTAGAAACTGCCTCTCAGGCAGATGCATTTTAACCCACACATGGAGTTCCTGTCTGTGGTATAGGTGTGGGGTGTTCACGTGGAGGGCTGTGTTCCCAATGATCAGTTTCCCCCAAAAAGTCCCTCCGAATCCCTGGATTTCATAAAAACGTGTTGACAAAAGTAATATGATCAGTGGTTGCATCTCTGGGGGAAGCCTGGCAGATTCTTAGGGACGTTCCACAGAGGACTAGTAAAGAGTACCGGTAGCTAAATTACCCTTCCTATAGTAACATAGTAGAAGCCACAGAAAGAAGGGTATTTATTTACCTGTTTACATATTTGTTTACCTCCATTCACCTATTTATTTGCCTGCATTACTGATTAACTCATCTCCATTTACCTTTCTTGACACGCATGGGAAGTTTTACGGGCTGAGGAGTGCCACAGTGCTCCTGCTTTCATGGGTGGGACTGGGGAGAGCGGCTAATATATCTATTTTTTGAGATTGTTGTGGCAGATCTGGCTGCCAGGTCTGTATGACAACACAGGCCATTCTCTTCCTGGTTGATTGTCCCCTGCTTTTAGGACAGTGTGAGAGGGTTTTGGGTAGCTGACATCTGCCTGTCTCCCTACAGGCAGAGAAGAGAGTTTACAAGTGGAACGTAGCTCTGTGTAGTAAAATCAGGGTATCTTAGAAACCACTGATGTTTCTCACCGTTTCAGAGCTCCAGATCTGGCTGTGTCTTTGCTCTGTGCAATGTGCCATGAGAACACAGCGTTCTCAAAAGCTTGGGTGTATTGGTCTGACTCAAAACCAGCATCCAGGGTGTGAAATGATCATGGCTTGACTCTTGCCACTAATACTGTGCTTCTGGTGTGATTCTGTGGCCTGAATGACCAGTTTTTGGGCTTATGATTTCCACTTTCAGCAGCGTGCATTTAGCTTCATTTTGGGCCCGTCGAGCTGTTGGCGTCAGTGTGTGTCAGCAGCAGGGGTGCGGCAGCAGCCCGTCCGTGCTCAGCAGCCCTGTGTGTCTCTGAGGCACCGGCAACACCAGAACAGTTCAGGCCCAACGCATCGTGCAAGTTTCATTCTTCTTCTGTTTTTCTCCTTAAAAATTTTCAACTGAGTAATGAAATTCCACACTCTTATTATTTGAATTCCCCAAATCACTAGATCTGCCTACCTGCAGATATTTTATATTGCCATTGCTATTGCCTCCTGCATTTTAGATCCTGTATTACAAAGATTATTCCTCAGTGGTACACTTCGTTTTATCACAATAAAAACATTGGCTTTTATTATATTAAAGCATTCCAGATATAAATATTTTTTTCCCAACTTTAAAACAGGTCCAGCCGCAAGCATCGCTTCAGCTCCTGCTGCTCCAGCAAAAGGCCTCCTTCAGGTAACCAGAACTAGGAGCGGTTTTCTGCTTGATTGTTACAGTCCCTTCTTTAAGCTCTCTTATTTTCTCCAGGCTGCACCTACATCGTCAAGCACAGCTCCACAGATGGAAACTTCCCAGAGGAGCGAGGAGGCAGAGAGGACGGCTCCGCCTGCGCACACGGAGAGTGTAACGCGGCGAGCGACAGCAGATGGGGCGATGAGTAACTTCCACAGGGATGGCTCTCCAGGCTCTGGTTCCTATGGAAAACAGGCTGAGGCTCAGGAGAGCGGCACACCAGCCAAAACGATTGGCAGGTTTTCAGTCATCAGCACGCAGGATGAATTAACTTTAGCGGCACCGCACTGCTTGAGGTTCTCGGCCCCCCCAGACGTGTACCTGGACGAGCTGCCCTCCAGCCCGGACATGAAGGCCGCTGTCCGCAGGGTTCAAACGGCCTCTTCGGTCGACGTCCTCTGCGACCAGGCTTCGAGCGACTCGGCCGATGAGCCCTTCCCTCGGCCCCCGGCTGCTGCTGCAGCTGCCCAGCTCTCCCCCCCCAGCAGCAGCACAGCCACAGACTTAATTAAAAAAGCAGCTGCTTTTCTGCAGAGGTCTGGCAAAGGCGGCTCACCCGGCCCCGAGTCGCCCAACGGGCAAGGTGCGAAGATTCCTACCATCAATATAACGTCCTTCCACTCGCAGTCGTCCTACATGAGCAGTGACAATGACTCAGAGTTTGAAGACGCTGACATGAAGAAAGAATTGCAGAACCTGAGAGAAAAGTATGTTGGGTTGCAAGCAATGCGAGGGAAGCTTGTGTTACCATACCTTGGCAGCAGCTCAGCTTAGGATGAGCAGAGCTGTAAGGGGTAAACTAGTTCTGGGCAAATCAGGCATTGCCAGGACCTTCCCCCACAGTGCATCCTGCTGTGCCTTGCCTTATCTGCCAGCTCCATTTAGGAGAATAACTCATAGAACCCCAGAATGGTTTTGGTTGGAAAGGACCTTAAAGGTCATCTCATTCCACCCCCTGCCATGGCAGGGACACCTTCCACTGTCCCAGGGTGCTCCAAGCCCCGTCCAGCCTGGCCTTGGACACTGCCAGGGATGGAGAGTCACCACAGATAGATTGTTGTAGCTTTGTGTACTTGGGGATGAGCAGCTGATTGTTTTTTAACCAACAGCAGTTTTGTTTCTTTTTACAATTAATTACACTGTCAGGGTGTGGTGGTTTATCAAATACATTGCTAACAGAGTTTTTTTATTTTTTTAGGCATATGAAAGAGATTGCTGAGCTCCAGACACAGCAGAAGAATGAGATAGAGGCACTGTATATTCGGCTGGGGAAACCCCTTCCTCCCAACCTGGGCTTCCTTCACTCCGCCCCACCGAGTGGCCGTCGCCGAAGAACCAGCAAAAACAAATTGAAAGCTGGAAAACTCTTAAACCCTCTGGTCCAGCAGCTCAGGAGTGGAACATCAAGCACAAGTAGGTGCACTGGGCGCTGCCCTTCACCTGTTGCTTGTGTCATTTGTGGCTCTGCTGTGTGATGGCTGGGACTGCTGGAAAGGACGGAATTTTTGCTGGTTTTGAACTGGCATGCTTTTGGACAGGCTTATCCCAGCTCCCAGTGGTGAGCCATACCTGCCTGCTCTGCACTGGCTACAGTGCTTGGCAGAGGAGTAATATTCCACTTTAATTTGGAAAACAGCCTGGTTACATCTCCTCCTTTCTCCAAATGCAATTTACTGATGTTTGTATTCACTTCTTAGGTGCTGTTATGCTCTATTGATTAGGTTGTTGTTGTTGTTTACTTTTTCCTCCAAGATGTCATATAAAAAAGATGGGATTGCATTTGCTCCCCAAAAAGATGAGAGGTAAAAGCTGTTAAAAAACCACGATGGGTGCTTTGACCAGCTGATGTAGTGTGAGATTTTCACACAGCACTACAGTCTTGAGTTGTTATCTCTTGGAAAAGTACAAAAGTATAATTTACCTGGGAAATATTGACAATCTATTTCTTCAGCAAAATGTAGAATAAAATATGAATAATTTTTATTCAGCTTAGTTCATGCTGTGATTTAGGGGAGCAGCAGCATTTCCAGCCGTCACCCTTTATTTCAAACCTGGTGGCTCTTGTTTTCAGTATTACTGCATCATAGGTCCCCTTTGAATTTCCTTGCATCAGTCTTTATAGACAGGGTGTTGAGGAGGTTTTTGCTTTTAGCTAAGGGTTTTAGCTGGGTTGGGAAAAACAAATATATTCAGAGGCAGTAAGTTCTGTGGCCCATCTTGAGACTGAGTGTTCTTGTCCACAGGGACTGAAGCAGTGTTTGATACTGTCTGTACTTTCTATATCTATCTAGATATCTATATATTGATATTTATCTGTAGATATCTAGGTAAGTGTCTCTGTCTATATTTCTGTCTACACAAATATCTCAGGTAAAGAGGCTTAAAAACCAAAATACGTTTGCAATCATGTGTTACATGAATTTATCAGCAGAAGTATCTAACAGTGGCAATGACAATTATACTCAAGTAGCTATAAATAAAAAGTTCCTTGTCTCTTTGCTGCAACTTTTTATTCTTCTCCCTTTGCTTAATTTCACCTTTGGTGTTGGAGAGCAAACCTCTGTGTCCTGCTTTGTTGTTCTGTGCATTCATCCTCCTCCTCAGCACCCCAGCAGCTCTCTATTCCAGCAGTGCTCCTTCTGAGATTCCTGAAAACACAGAGGAGAAACTGTAAAAATCAAACCTACTCCAGGAGCTTCTTGGAGAAACAGGATCAGCGATAGGAGGTGTGGATTATTTTCTGGTGCAGGCTGCCCCACAGTCTGTGCTCCATCCAGTACCTCAGAATGGTGAATGGCTGTTCCTCTTGGGGTCAAGATACGGATTATTTTTAGGCAGGGACTTTTTATTCAGAGGTTTCCTAGCTTTTGCCGTTGCATATGTTCTGTTTGTTTGCTCTTTCAGGCAACCTTTCAGACTCTAAAGACTCGCCCCACAAAGAAACGAGTAAATCACAGCCGGGCTCCCCCGAAGCCGCCGCGGTGCCTCCTGGCGCAGCCCCCGCCTTCGGGAAGGCTGTGCAGACCCAGCAGCCCTGCTCTGTCAAAGCCTCTCTGTCCTCTGACATCTGCTCCGGCCTGGGCCCCGACGGAGCCGACGCCAACGCAAGCTCTGGCCAAGGTGATTTTTCCTGCCGGCTGTTTCGTGTCTCTTCCAGCACATGCTAAAATTAGTTCCCTTCCCTTAGGCTTGAACTTTTTAGGAGTGATAGCGGAACGTGAATCCTTGACAATCCAAATTACTGGCTTATCTTTAAAAAGATCATTTCAGTACTGTCAGAAGAGCAAAATTTAAGTATCCTACCGAGTGTTACCAACACTCAAGAAGGCATGCCCAAGACATCCCTAATTTTTAGGAAAGAAGTACTTTTCAGTTTTGCCAGCAGTGGCTTTATCCTAATACAATCTCTGGAGTCTGCCTTACAGAGTCCTGAGAAAAAAATGAAAGGAAAACAAAAAAGATACAGAAGGCTAGGAGATTGTTTCCTTTGTTTCATTTTTTTTAGCCCCTTGATTCTGGTAGACCCCAAGTTCCTCGTTATAAACTATCAAACCATCTTGGGCATGAGAGAAAATAAAAATGAAATTAAAAGAAAACCAAACCCAGGGGGCCAAGCTATGTTTCCTTTCTGTAAGGGGTTCACTTTGTGCATAATTTTGGAGTCCCAGCCACAGGACTGTAGAGTGGCTGTGCTCCCAAGACCCCAGCTCTGAGACCTCTGTGTATTGCCCCCATCGTAGGCTTTGACTGATCTTGTTGCCATGCATATGGGAAGTTCCAATGATGATTAAAATACCTTCCTCTCATTGCACATCCTGCCAAACTAATCTACAAAATACCTACCTGTCCTCTTCTGCTGTTATTGCATCCTTTGTGTATGGTCAGTGAACTTGCTCCTCTTTGGCAAAGTTAAGGGGGAGATGTGGAGGTTTAACTAACAAAGCTGATTTGACTGATGGTTTAGGACATCTGATCACAGCTACTTGTACTTTATAAGTGTCTTTGTTTTCTTCCCTTTATATTCATTTACAGGCTGGACGGTTTTCCACCAAACGTCTGAGAGAGTGACCTATAAATCTAGTAGCAAACCTCGTACCAGATTCCTCAGTGGACCTGTGTCTTTGTCCATCTGTTTGTATTTGTTCTTTTGTATTTTATCACAGTCCATCTTTCTTTTACCCCCGTTTTCCAATTCCATGGTTTATATCTCTAATATGTTTGGCAGGATGCCCCTTTTTCTGAACCATATTTTCTTTCTTTTCTCTTTCTTTTAAATAATCATCATGAACACACCTTATTTATATTAATTTTTCATATGAAAGCTTTTTTTGCACTGCTTTTGGCTCGTGCCTGGGCACCAAAAGCATGTGTGGAAGATCTCATCATTTATTATATATAGCCTGATGGTAAATTTTACCCTGGACTTATCAAAGCTTTTGTACTTTATGTGATTTCTGTTGAAGTAATTTTATTTGCAATGTGGCAAATATACATGTCTGCTGTCCCGGTTCCAGCGACAACAAAACGAAATCCATCCTTCTGTAGACGAATGGTCTCTTTCACACATGTTTGGACTCTGAAGACATGCATGTAGCAAGCTGATACAATTCTAGAAGGTCACTGGAGGGTATAACTTCCATACAAGGGCTGTATTAACACGATATACAGTACTGTTTATATCCACTCTATTTTCTTTAATTTTTTCCCCGCTCTTTGCATGTGGAAATGCTGAGACAACAGTGCTCCAGCTAGTTCTTTCCAAATCTCTGTCCTAGGTGGGCTTTTCCCCATGCAGTCACTTTAATTAGTTTAAGTGAGCAATTTTTCATGTACTCATAAGCAGCAGGAAGATCTGGTTACTCTAAGGGAGAGTCCCATCACCTTTTTGTGTAAGCTGATCTGGCTGAAGCACTTGACTCAGTTTATTTTCTTATGACCTTATGTGACCTCAGAGATGAAGTCAATTAGCAGTTCATCAAAGCATAAATAAGTAAAAATATCAGATTTTCAGATGATACTTGGAAATGGATTGCTAGGATCCAGGAGTTTTGTCTCAAATAACTGTGCACCTTCTATTTATACCCTATTTGTCTGACTTCTAAAGTAATTGGCAATTCCACCAAATGATATCAAGCTATTTAATGAAAAAATTAAGACTTTTCTACCCAATTGTAGATGCTGCTTTTTAGGCAAACGGATTTTGCTTGTACAATAAAGATATGTTGTGCTGAACAGGTACTATAGGCCACTTACATATAACCTTAGAAGGGCTGATAACGTTCTTGACAAAGTGTTTGGTTAAATAACTGTGGGTTTACAGTAGTATCAGATCTCTCCTTGGAGTTCTGCATTGCTCATTACTATCCAAGTGGTTCAGGTCAAAGACACAAGACCACTCCAATACACTCCTCCTAATTTTATGAATAAACAGTATTTTAAAAAATAATCTGGATTTTTTTGTTTGAGCTCCTTGAAAGCCCAAACACTCAAGTGACTGATGTTTACAGAATTTATTATCATGTAAGCTTTTAAAGACTGGTGAAGTCATGAGACAATTTTGCATTTAGGGATTTTTTCTGAGAACCTGAGAGGAATTCTCAGCTCCCAGATGTTCCTGTTTGGTGTTATAGCGGCCGCAGTAATTTCTTCCTCTGCTCATGTAATTCCCAGAAGTAGTTTCATTAATCTTCCATGGAATTACTATTCAGTAGGGTGCAAAAAATCTGGGAGATGGC
The DNA here is from genome assembly GCA_013397725.1 of Rhagologus leucostigma. Lineage (NCBI taxonomy): Eukaryota > Metazoa > Chordata > Aves > Passeriformes > Rhagologus > Rhagologus leucostigma. The sequence goes on from VZTD01001654.1 coordinate 417,722, forward strand.
AATTAAAAACCAGTGTATTAAAAATGTTTGGGTGTGTGGATATTGTGAATGAAACCAAGGGAATATGTAAATCCTTTGAATCGTGAAGTTTCCTGATGCTTAAATAACTCGGCATGACTAATTACTTTCTGTTCTCAGCCCGTGTGCTCTCTCAGGTTCTTCTGGGCGAGTGCTGGGGGAGGTTTGGCCTCCCCCGTCCCTGAGTCACAGCAGGAGATGGGCGGCAGTTCAGGCACTGAACGTGGCACTGCAATCCTGAGGCACCCCTGAGGGTTCCAGTCCTGAGAGCACAGCTTGGCTTCCAGGGGTGCCTCTCCCCCGGGGTGCTGGGCAGGTCCCCGTGGCTGAGTTATGGGCAGGTTTGGTGGGGCAGGAGGTTATTCCAGCTGGTTTTCGTGGTGAGCCCAGCAGGTGGGTTGTGTGCGAGTGAAAGGCTGGGGATGTGTGCAGTCCTGTCCTTCCCGAGGCCGCTGGGGCTGGCACTGCGGCGGGAGGGATGGACAGCAGGATGTCCTGTGGAGCTGGTGTCCAGAGCAGCCGTGACTGGACCCCCAGGAAAAACAGTGCTTGAGGAAGGCCAGGTTGGATGGAGCTTGGAGCAGCCTGGTCTAGTGGAAGGTGTCCCTGCCCATGGCAGGGGGTTGGAACAAGATGGGCTTTTAAGGTCTCTTCCAACATAAACCATCCTTTGATTCTGTTATTTGAAGATGATTATGATGGCAATACCAGCTGGCTCATGTTCCTTCCCCTCTGGAAGGGACGTCAGTTGACCCAGCAGGCAGGCAAAGCCAAGCATTTGGATTAGTTGCTATGCATGTTTGCGTGCCCCTGGATCCCTGGCAGTGTCCCAGGCCAGGCTGGATGGGGCTTGGAGCAGCCTGGGACAGTGGAAGGTGTCCCTGCCATGGCAGGGGTGGGACTGGATGGGCTTTAAAGTCCCTTCCAAGCCAAATCATTGCAGGTAGGATTCCATTCTCTGTGCAGTTTACAGGGCTGGGACATGGCTGTCCAGTGCCAGCAGCTTGGTGGCACGTCCAGACAGTTCAGAGTCCTGGGTCTATTCTGTAAGTCAAGGTTTCCCTGGTATTTTTTTATTTGAGAGCTGTTGGGAAACATTGTGCTGCATTTTCAGAAATGCTCTGAGTCTGTGTGTTTGGTTCAGGAAAACCAGCCCTTTGGAGAGGTGGGATAGGCCAGCAGGAGACCTGCGGCACTGGCAGAAAAGTTGGCAACAACTTTAAAAATAAATGTTCAGATGGATTAAAGACAGTATCACAAGGATCTTGCTCTGGTTACAAGATCCATCAGACCCAAACACTTTCACAGTGTTCTCCAGGACTTTTTGATCTGTTCCCAGGACTGTTCTCCAGGACTTTTGATCGTGTCCAATATCGACTTATTCTTTGTATGTTTCATGAAATAAAATATTTTTGATGGGCTTTGGCATAATTTTATCCTGAGTTCCTTTCCTGGGGTAAACTGCAAGGGTGCCCTAGGGAAGAGTTTCCACTGATCATGAGTGGAATTTTCAAAGCTCTATTTGGCTTAGGCTTGGAATCTTGTGTAACGCAATTTTTGCCAGGTCTGTAGCAATTCATATACTGTATGTGCATATGCAATTATGGAAATGGTCTAGCAGTTTATTGCCATTTCCATTTTTTTGTAGCTTTCCAGCTTTTTGGCAGCTGTTGAGTGCAAATATGGGACAGTGGATTTTTTTCTGTTCTGTATGATATAATAGCTATTTAATTCCTCAGGTAAGAGATCTGGAATTGGAGGTAAAATGCTCTGCTGAACTTTCACAGTTTTACATTAAATCTTAATTACAATTCATCTCCTTAACTTTACAGTTCCTAAACATGGTAATTTTAGCAGTAATACAATTAATCTGGTGAATTAGACCTACAAAGTGAATTTTTAATTGAATTTGAATTCATAACCAGCCGTGGCCGATGGCTGTCAGTCCCTGCTTCAGGCAGTCGGAAACGCTTAGGGAATGTTTCCCATCTCCCACGCCCCACACTGGAGTGGTGCCGCTCGGAAGGAGCACTCTCTTTTCGGTGACTGACTCTCCTGTGATATTTCCCTCAAAGCCGACGCCCCTCACGCGGGTGTTTCGTGAGTGTGTTGAGTATCGCCGCTCTCTGTCACTTCCCTGGGTCGGATTTGGCACCTGAGGTGCTGGGAACCTGTGGGTGTGCAGGAAGCAGAGGGGTTGGTGATTAAAGTGGTTTTACATGCATTTGAGCACGTACTGCAGTCAGCTGCCTGCTTTTATTTCTCGCGGGCAGGTGCTTTCCATTTGCATTCATGTTGTGCTAAGAACTGCCTGTTGCTGCAGGAAATAGCCTTCTAGGATTGCTGCCGTGGCCACTGCCATCATGGGGAGTTGTTTCCATTATGGGAATTGGTAGCTAACTTTGGGATAGGCAAGGTAAGGTATACCTGAGGGAAAAGAGGGCAAAAGATTTCAGAATACAAGACAGATGGTTGAGTTGTGAATGTGACTGTGTTTGTTACCTGGGCTTTGAGATGAGAACTAAACTTGGTCGTGCTTGCATTGTTGTAGTCATGTCCTTCTGATTTTCCCAGGGTAGAAACCTATATGAACTAAATGAAATAATAAGAAATTCTTTCAAAGCAGTCCTCTGTTCCTCATGCCTCCCATATCTAAGCACAAACATCCCTTCTCCCTTACTTCCTCCCTCCTTCGTTTCTTTACTTTCTCTTCCTCAGTCTCTGACTGAAATCGCTTCCTTGTCCTCTGAAGACTCATTCAGGGCCTGTGTCAGCCTGGACCTGCAATCTCTGAGTTTAAAGCTGCATTTCTGGCACAGTAACATAAAATGTTACACCACTGTTTACTCTAGAGAAAAAGCACATCCATCCTCTATCTTACTTTTTTGCCCCAGTCTGATTTTGCTCATGGTTTCAAGTGCTTCTTCCCGATGAACTCGCCATAGCCCATGTCAGACACTCATCACCCCCCATACCATAACAATATTCTTCTTATCAAGTCCAAAATACCTTTCAGGAAATTTGGCACCCGAATAGCAACGGTGCCGATGTCTGGCAAGATCTGACAGTCAAGTCGGGGTCTCGGCACACTTCTGGCACTCTGCTATCTGTCAACAGACTGTAAAATCATGATGAAGGATGGAACGAGACAATAATGAAAAAAACACATAGTTCAGTTAAATTAAAACTCGGCTACCCTGATGAATTATTTTTCTGCACTTGGACAAGGCATAAGGGAAACTCATTCACAGTTCTGTTCAATTGAAGTTCAGAGTCTCACATTTAGACACAAATCCTACAAATAAACTGTTTGGAAACAATTGGCCTCAGACCTGCAGAACAATGTATCTTTTTGGACTTGTAAAACAGGATTTTTAGGGTTGTTTTATGGTTTGTCTTTGCAGCCAGACTAGCTTGACTTGTTCCTGAAAGCATTTTTGGCCTCCAATCACGAACTAAATTGACATCATTTCCTGCATTAATAGAAAACAAATCAAAACCTTCTATTAGGAAGCCAAGGCAATTTGGAAAAAAAGAAAAAAAAAGAAAAGAAAGAAAATCAACAAAAAAATTTTTTTAAAAACCAACCAACCAAACAAAAAAACCCAAACAAATGCATCTTTAAGTCACGAGCCCTTGCTTTTGGCATGCTGTGGTACTTTCCAAAGCTTTTGAATGGCTGCACATTAAGAAAGGTTTGAGCTGTCCAGTTATTTAGGCTTCCTTTACTCACCTGAACTGCTGACTTTGTCTGTCCTTTCTTGCATAATAACTACTTTTTGATTGCTTAAAAGTACAGAAGCTTGTCCGTCCGATTTGTTGTGTTTAGTCTTACCTAATTCTGTGTGTCTTGTATTGTTTTACCTTGTAGGGTCCACCTTGAAACGACTATGTCTAGGCAAAGATCACAGTAGTAGTAACTATCCCATTTTTGTTTCTCAGTATTTCCTTCATGGCATGGGATGTTCTTTGCTTTATTATTATTATTTTTTACTAAAAGCTAGTTGTTTATTGACTAGAGCTGATGCACTTATATGAAACTAGACTGTATAAATTGTGGTACTTTGAGACTAATGCATGTGCTGTGATGTCTTGGGAACCTCGCATGCTGCAAGAGAGTCGTGGTGTTCTGTGTGTGAGACCGTGCACGCATGCGGCCAGGAAACTGGGTCCAGTGTCTGTCTCCAAAATACACACCTTTAGATGACTGCAGTTCTCTGCTGGAGGAATTGATAGCTTAAAACCATCCCAGCCCCCTTGAGCTGCATGAAATATTAAACACCAATTGAAGAACTTTCCTCTCAAAATCCTTACTTTCCTCACTTTTACCCCAAGTAAAGGAAAAGGAACTGAGCAGTATTCACTTAGAAGTGATGTTGCAGGTTGAATGCATGATCATTTAAAGGTTATTAATGTATTTTATATAACTGTAGGACTAATTAGTGTACTCGGTTTCATTGGCTGGTAACTGATTAACAGAGAAAAGATTAAATGTTCATGTTTGCTTATATAATACTTTTACTACAGTTCTATGAACTTTTTGCTTGGAGAGATGGTCTTTATTTCCAATCTTTAGCTATCTCAAATATGTTAGCTGAGAAGTTACTTTACATTTTCTGCTTAGGTCAGATTCAGACTCCTTCAGTTGCAGTCCCCTGCTGAGCTTGCTGTGTCAGACTTGTAGTCACTAAGCAGAAAAAGGACAGAAAATTTTGTTCTACTAGTTCTTCTAGAAAGAAGTGAACATATAAAATTAAATTGCTATCAATACTCTTCCTGCTTTTACCTATACCAAAAGTTCTCTATCTTTGTCTCAAACAGTCACCCCGCCCACTACATGCTCTCTCCTTTCTCTTCTATACTTCCATGGTCCTGATGGGTTTTTTTTCCCCGAAAATACACACATAGCCATGTGAAAATGGTCCTGGCATCATCGAGAGAGGTGGTGGGTTCCCAGAGCCTCTGAGGTGCGGGAACCAGCCCTGCCTGTAACCTCTATGACAATGACGATTTTCCAGGAGGACACTAAACTTATGCAAGTAAAATAAATGGTAAATTCATTTTATAAATGTATTGGAGTGTTAGCAACACAGCCCACTGCCCACCTTCTCATGGTGGTGTCTGATGAGATGCTGTATGCCCTGGGATGTCAGCATTACAGGGCTGCATTCCTGGCTTCACTCCCTGGCCTTAATTTCACACAGGACAAGTTAGTGGCCGAGGTAACATGATGTGATAGAAAATGCAAACCCATTGGACTTGGACCATTTCTTTAAGCAAAGGTGTTCTGCAGCCAGGAGGGGAGAGGGTTACAAGTCTGAAAAGCCACCACTGGAGTGGCAGTAGCTGAGAAGGGGTTTGAGCTGCAGAGGTGAGGTGGAGACACCATCCCGACTCTCTGTGTGTGATTTTCCAGGATCCTCGACCAACAGCCTGGTGACGTGTCCTGAGCCCCTCCCGCAGTCGACGCTGCAGGTTCAGGCCAACAACAGTAACAACAAGAAAGGGACGTTCACAGATGACCTGCACAAGCTGGTGGACCAGTGGACGAGCAAAACTGTTGGAGCTGCACAGACAAAACCTTCTTTAAACCAACTGAAGCAGAACCAAAAAAGGCAAGACATGGAGCCAAAGGCTAACCCCATGCAAACGCAGAATGAGACATGTGGAGTAAGTGGCCCTCCTTGAAGGACATACCTTTTGCTATATGTCTGACAGCCTTTGCAGAACTCAGATGCGAAGGAGGACATAGACTAAAATTACTCCAGATAAATGCTTTCTATAAATGTCCAGCTCTTTTCGTTCAGTACTAAATCAATTTTTTTTTTAATTGTCCTTTGGAATAATCTTAAGGGATATATGGGCAGCAATATATATAAAATATATATTTTTAAATTCCAAACTGCTTATTAACAGCGATACACAGCAATACTCATATTGTTACCATCTGTTGCTCAACTTCAGTCTCAACTATTTCTAAAGTTTTCTTTATGATATTAACCTTCCTTAGAACAGGGGCTGTGGCTCAGTGGTTGCGAGCCATGGTTTGAGTGGAATTGGAGTGAGTCCTGTGCTGGGAGAGGGCACAGTTGGGGGTGTGCTGACCCCTGCTTGTTTTACTGGGCATCTGGACAATGCCGTCCTCAGAAATGCTGTCAAAATATCCTACAACGAATAGGGAATTGGGAAGCCCCCATTCGTCCCTTCATGTTCTCAGCAGCAGGACAAAGCCCTTGCAAGGTGCATCCGTGTCTGCGTTCGGTGCTGGTGTCGCGGCTGGGGGCTGGCACAGAGGCCGGCACGCAAAGGAATGAGCACACGTCCAGAATCCCAGTTCACCATTCTTTCCCACACTGGGCTGGGTTTCCAGAGCTCTTCCTTCCCACAATTGGAGATTCTTTGACTAGTAATTTTTGCTTGGTTCGTTTTCTTGGAAGACTGCAAATTGAGGCAAAATAGAGGAAAATAACAGCAAGGAGCTGTTTTGTAATCCCTTAAGAGCAAGAAAACTAGATCTGGATAGTAAACCAGTGCCTTTTTGGCATGTAGAAGGAAAAAATCTTGTAGCAGTAGTAGCTCTGTAGTTGTTGGTGAGGTGGGATGTACGAAAGCAGGAACCTCACCAGTGCCTGTGCTTTGGTACCTGCTGGTTCCTGAGTGAGTAAATAATCCTTTTACACAGTAATGGTTTAACCAGCTCTGGAGTAAGCAATGTCTACTTAAGACCCTAACAGTTCTCATAAAATAAGTCAAAGTTGGTGCTACTAAACCCAAATTGAAGATTTCCATAAAGTGAAAGGGAGGGCACAGATTTTGTTAAGTCACTTCTTACTTTCTTTTGATGTGCTTTTTGCAGCATTTTGGTGTCTTTCCCCTGAGACCCCTGCAGAAGTTTGAAGTATTTGATGTGGATGTTTTGCCCACCTGTACCTCTGGAGAAACAAGTGGTTATTTTACGTATTTAAATCACCTGTTAACATCAATTTAGGGTTTTCCCTCCTGCAGTCTTGGTGTCTCTGTCTCAAAGCCTGTGGAGAAGGCAGAGTATCACTGTGCGAGCAGCAGGAATGTCCCTGTCTCAGTACACTGATCTTAGAGGGTTTGTGTCTTTCTCAACCATGGTAGTTGTTCCAGGGAATCCATAGAGCTGACTGAAGTTTTTTGGAGGTGATTTACCAAGAACATGGAGAGGCTGGGATTCCTTGCTCTTCATTTCACGTCATTCCTTGTTGCGTGGAGGAATGGCATCAGTTGGAGCCCTGGGGTGGTTGGGGGCATGAAGTCCTCATAAGGACCGCGGTGGCTGCAGCAGAGATGCAAGGGCAGGTGGCAAACATTGCTGGTGTAGTTTTCGTTGAGTATTTTGGCCATGGAGATGGCACAGGATGCTGCAGGTGGCAGAAAACAGGGCAGCAGGTATGATAGAGAAGAGTTTGATGAGGGTTGGTTTGGGAGTTAAGCATCGTTCTGCTGTTTGTACCCTTTGAAATTCACCCTGAAGGGGAAATTGAAGTTGAGGGAGAAGAGGGCTGCATGGTGTTGGGAGAGAAATGGCCAAAGGAGGAGGAAGGGGACAGCGTGAGAGGGCTCCTAGTGTGGACAGCTGGACAAGTGACCTGTGTGTCAGTCTTGGAGGGATGAGCTCCATGAGGAGATGTTACACCTGTGCTGAATCACAGCTGAGTCAACTGGAAAGAAAAAAAGAACTTGGGAAATCACGTAAAGGATGGAAGAAATAGCTTTCCAAGAGGGAGAATCTGAAGCTCAGGATGTCCTTCTTCAGTTCATCTGGTAACACCATCTTTTGTTGCCTCTTTTTGATCAAAAATGCCTTTGTAAGAAAAGAATAAGGAGCGCTAAGCAGATTTCCAGCCCATCAGAGAAGGTTATAATAAGGTTTTATGTTGGAAATAAAGGCTGGATAAGTAGGAAACAAGGTGATTCTTATGCCTTTTGTGGTTTTTTTTTAACTGGAGCAAACTAGTACGGAGCTGTTACGGTGGGTTGTCTCACGTGGGCTCGGTTTTGGGAAAAGCTGTCATTGGTCCCGTGTGATTGTCAGAAATGAGGGGCTGGGGGTGGCAGGATTGGTGCCTTCACTTCTGCATTGTGTCTGGGGGTTATAGTAAAGAGAAATGCCTCCCTAAAAGGTTTTCATACAGGAGTAGGAGTGAAGGGAGCTGTCCCACGATGAAAAATACATTAAACAATAAAAAAAAGATATATAAAATATCAACTATACATTTAAATAGAAAAATACTTTTCTTACTTTAAAATTATCTCTTACTATTCACCCACTGTTATGAATATGCATGGCAGTTGTGTGGCAGACTTGAAATCTTCTTTTTCCCCCTGGAACAGAGGACTCACTTTCCTGAGTTATCTCTTCTACTCGAGATTCCTTCTACCACCAGCAGCAAATTGGTTGCTCTGAATACAATGTATTATTTTTTAACTAAGTGAAGGCTACTCTTTAAGGCTGGAAATAGAAGAGAAACTGGGAGTGTGTTTAATAAGAGTGAGTGGTTTTCTTTTCATCCTGTCATCAGAAGTGTAGACAGCAATAATGTAATTGGCACACAAAGGAAAACTTTATATTCTGCTTTGTTTCTGTGGAAGTTACCAGTCCATTTGGCTGCAAATCCTGGTTGATCATATTAGAAATCTGGAGAGGGGGGACCTTTCAAAGGTGGAGGAACCTTCATCCTATTGTGTCACAGGACCACTGAAACATTCCTTTTCAAATGGTTTAATGAAGCATGGAAATGCAGGTAGATTCTCATCAGCAGTAGTTTGAAATGCAGTAGGAAATATTAGAAAGAACTGAGGTCAAACTTCCTGAGTGCTTTCTCTCTTTGTGGTCTTTGTGAAGAAATGATGAAATAATCATTTTTTACAGGTAATTTTGGTTAGCATTAGTCAAGGAATAAGCTTAGGAATGTGAGCTGCCTTCTGTGCAAAGAATACCAAATATTGTGTACTCAAAAACACTATTTGGAGATGCCTGAGAATGAAGGGCTTGCCAAAAATGTTTTCTGTTCTCCATACTGTTGTGTAGCTCCATGGGTTTTAAAGAAAAAACATTACCCCAAAAAAGCTTAAACATGTTCCCAGTGCACAGTGAGGTTGTTCCTGAGAACCCACGGGTCCGTGGCAGTGGGCGACGTGCGCCGGGGGCTTGGGGAGCCTCAGGAGCATCTGAGCCTCTGCTGGCATTTCCTGACTCGTGGGCTTGGGTGTGCTGCCGGGAGCAGCCGTGCTGGACATGGCCACGATGCCAAAACCCAGCCATAGCTCCTTCGCTGTGTTTTCCCTCCCTGTTGGATTGGGAAAATAATAAAAAATGAATCTGTGTTTGAAACTGTTCAACACTGCCTTGGTCTGAATGGCAGAATGGTTTTCCAGGGAGTTGAAAAAGCACGCAAATCTTCAGGACTGCCTAACAGCTCTGGGGTTTTAGCAAACTGGGCAGAAGTGATAAAAGAGATGGGTTATCATCCTTGCCTGCTCGTGTTGGCAGCCAGCTTTGACTCTGCCCTGCCACTCAGTTTCATTTCAGCAGTAGCTGGTCCATACAGAAGGAAAACACTGATACTAATGGGGTAGCCAGCAAAAGAAAAATCATCTAAATCCTGTCACTCGACAGTACTGGAGCTGTAAGTATCACTGAGGTGGCACTTTAAAGCTTGCCTGGTAAAGCACAGGAAAAATTAAAACAAGTCCAAAGAACAGATTTGGGGTATGTCATAGAACCACAGAGTGTCCTGAGCTGGAAGGGACCCACGAGGATCATGGAGTCCGGCTCCTGGCCCTGCACCGGGCACCCCAACAGTCCCACACATGCCCGAGAGCATTGTCCAAATTGTGGTATTTTCATGAACATCTGTTGACATTCCTCACAGGTGCTTAGTTTAGTGGAAACCATCATTTTGAGGATGTTAAAACAAGAATCTAATAACAGCTTACAGAAGTCTGCCGGTCTTAAAAATATATCCTTGGTTCCTTTGTTTCTTGTTCTTTGGTTTGTGTTAATTTTGGTGGGGTTTTGTACGTTACTGGCGTTAAATTCATGATACTGAAGCATCTCTTTCAGTTCAATGTTCACCATCAGATTCAGGTTTCAGGTGAGAATGGGAGACAGGGAAGTGAAGGAGGGTATCAAATAGTTCCGTATTTTTCTAAAATTGCCCATGGAACAGAGGCTAATGCCCCAAAGTAGGACATCCAGGGGACATTGCTATTTTTGTTGTTAATTGAGAAGAGATATTAAAATCAGAAACATGGTGTAAGCATCCCACACAGCCTTATACATACATTCATTTTTTTCTCCTGAAATTTCACCTTCATACCAATTTTATCAGTTGAATGTGATATATCACATTGGTGGGAGATTCTCAGAATTAAATAACACCCTTTTTTCCATATGCCACCAATAGGTGATGGCCTGGTGGGAACCCTGGCAGGGAGTTGTAAGTTCTGTGACATGAAAAATGTAATGAAATGCTGCAAACATTTGGGGGAGCAGCAGTTCCCATGGCGTTATGCAGGATGGAGTGTGTCATTTGGGAAGCTCCACCATCCCATATTGAGGGAGGAGAGCTCTCACATGCAAAAGCTGAATAATTGAAGTGTATTTTAATAGAATTTTAGAAAACCAGCTGGAATTGGTCCTGGCAGCCCACGAGGCAGAGCAGCCCTGCTGTGTCCTCGCTGGCTTTGCCTCACCTGGGCACAGCCACCGTGAGAGCTCCTGCCACCCTCGCCACCCTCAGTTCCCCAGGGCCGGGTAAAACAATTCTGTACAGAAATAAGGGCTAGAATTTTTAAACCTCTTTTGAGGCTGGCTGTAAGAGCGTGGGCTTTGGGTTAATTCTGCGTTTAGTGAAGTTTGTTTACTTCTATGCACAAGTTAACAGATACTTGAGTTCCTTTGGACATGCGAGGGTGTTCATTTTCATTTGTTTAATGATGCTTCCTGCCTTCTTACAGAATGAGGTTATATTGAGGTAACTTTCCTCTCTGCCTCATATCAACCTTTTCTATTTATTTCCAAATATTCTGTCTTTAAAAAAAAAAAAAAAACAACCAAACCAAAACAAACAAAACCCCCAACTCCCCAACAAAAGTATAAAAGGAAAAAAGAAACGAACCCAAAAGAAAGCCCCAAGGATCCTCTGGCACTTCTGTGCCTGTGCCCTCAGCTGCCCGGGGCCCGGCATTGGGCTGGGATGCTGCTGGCACGAGGAGAGCTGTGCCCTATAGCGACACCTCTTGTATTTCTCTTTTTGTAGGTAAATTCGGTAAGGACAGGACTGGGGAGCAAGTGCACCGTGCCGGTGGCTTGCCCCGTGCCCACGGGATTAGCTCCTGGAGCTGCACCGTCCCTGCCAGTGCCTGTGCCAGGGCCCGCCCTCGCGGGCGCGGTGACACCGTACGTGATGCCTCTCTGTCAGTACGGAGCAGTGTTCCCGTCGCCCGTGTACGGAGTGCCGTGGCCGGGGCCGGTGGCGCAGCCGGGGCTGGTCCGAGGGCCCGGCATCGTGCGGTTCTCGCCCCTGGGCAGGACCTGCCTGCGGATGTACCCGGTGCCGCTGCAGCGCCCGGCCCGGCCCGGCCCGCGGCTGCGCATGACCTAGCGCGGGTGCCTTGCCACGGGGACCCTGCCACGGGGACCCTGCCACGGGGACCCTGCTAGGGGTGACCTTGACGCGGGTGACCTTGACGTGGGTGACCCTGTCAATGGGTGGCCTTGCCGTGGGTGACCCCGCCGTGGGTCCCCCATGTGATTTTGACGCCATCACGTTGGAGTGTTTGCTCTGTAAATGCCATGATCCGTGTGGGACGAGGCGGGGCCCCGGCACGGCCATACCCCGCATCAGCAATCACTGTGAGGCGGCGTCACCACAGATCGTTTGTCGTTACGGCAATATCTGCTTCTGTTCCATTGCTGAAGACACTTTATTCCTTGTGTTCTGTTTCACACTTGCGATCCTTAACATCTATGTACTTGAATTGATAATTAGCAAATTGTACTAACCCTGCAGGAGTTCAGTGCCTTGAATCTCAGCTTTCCAGTCCCAGCTGGAAAGAGATGTACAATTATTTGAAAGGTGTGTTTCATTTACAATCTGCTTGTGAGTTGGAGTTCTTTTTATTTGCAAAGATATCGCAGGTTTACAGTTGATGTTCCTCATCAGCTTCATTCTGCTGTAAATGCTTTTGTTTTTATTCACGGGTTGAATTTTCATTTCTGAAGCTTTTAGAAATAAGAATTGTGAGGTGAGGTTTGTTTGACACATTTGTTTGATGGACTGATCGTAAAATTGTTGGTGTTTGTACAAGGAGTAGTGAAGTGCGCATTGTGATGTAGGAGCATTTACAGAGTGATCCGAGGAAGGTGTATGCAAGGACAGGGAACGGCTTCATGCAGCGCTGTCCGTTCTCCTTCCCTGCCTGTGGTGAAGTCATTGTAGATGGCGACTTAATTCTGTAACAGGCAGCAAATGCTGTTTTCCTCTGGATCAGCAGCACACTGGATTTAATTTCCTTTCCCTATCTGGGCTTTTATAATTTAGTTAAATCACAAGCTTGTGCATGTTCCATAAGTGAAGACAAGTAATGGAACTCTTGATCATAGGAGAATGTATCTCCAGGTGGCTGTAAGACCTGTGAGAGCAGAGCACGTGCACATGTCCTGGCTCTGCCCGGCCGCTGAGGTTGAGGGTGATGTCTGGTCCCTGGTGTGCCAGCAGTGTTCATGATAAAACAGAATAAAAATGTGAAGCTGTTCTTTCTCGTATCTCACACTTCAGGTTTGGAGTCTCACCGCCTTCTGTTTGGAATTTTTCATTTATTTATTTATTTATTTTTTTATTTTTATTTTTACCGAAATTTGCGCTCCGGGTGGCACGGACACCTCTCTCCTGTTTGAAAGTTGCTTTTTGCCCATTTTACTGTGCATAGAGCCTCCAGCTGCACCTCAGTGTAAAGGCACAAGGTAACCACTAGAGCTGGTTTGCTGATGGTAAGTCTCCTTCCCTCCCAGAGCGCCACGGGCAGTGTTACAGGCACAGGACTCGGGTGCAGCCACCCCCAAAGGCGCTGCGACGATGTTTTGTAACCCTCTGCTGAGGGGCAGAGACGTCCTGTGCTGCCAAGCTGTGAATTGTATAGTTCTATTGTACTTCGAGCATTATACCTGTCTAAATTATTTTGTTTGTACCCTTTGAATATATTATTCCATCAATTCAGTTAGAATTGAATTTTATAGACAATTATGCAGAGTCTTCTGCCTGGGCAAAATACTTACTGCAGTAAGAGATTTCTGTTCTCTGTACCATGTATCTTTAATTTGTTTGGGTTTTTTAGATTCATGTCTGTATGCTTCATGAGCAAACATGGAAAATATGTTCTCACACCGGGTTCCCTTCGGCTCGCACTGAATCCTACAGTTTATGTCGCTATTGCCTGTATAGCCCATCCCTTGTATACTGACAAAGTCAGTGGCACTAAAAGCCCCGAGAAATTGTATAGATTAAAAAGAAAAATAAACATTTTGTGCTTGAAAATGGTGTGAAAAACCCAGTGTTTTTCTAAAATGTAGAACAGTGTCAATTTCCAGCTCTTCCGGGTAATTCTGCATTTGTTTTCCAGACTGACTCTTGTCCCTCGGTTGTGTAGCAGGAGCAGACGCGGTGGCTTCACCAGCTCCTGGGCGCTCCCCACAGCGGTGCCCCGGGGGTGCGTGCTGGCACCTCACGGGCACCGTGCCCTGAGCCCTGCCCGTGCTGCTCCCGGCGCTGGGCTGCTGCAGAGCCCAGGGGCTGCAGCCTCAGCTGGGCTCCTTCGAGCAGCTGGCTCCCTCAGTGCTGCGGGTGGTGCACGTGAGGATGCTCAGTTTGGTAGGTGGGAAGGAGGCCTGTGAACTCTGTCTCTCCTGAGCTGCAAAGCACTAGGGAAGCCCTTCCGAAGGATGCTGGCATCGTTTAAGTGTGAGGAAGCTCGGTCCCGCTGCCAGCACCCTCTTGGCAGTCACCATCGTTGGGTTAGGCTGCAGGAGGGGTGAGAGAAGGGCGTGCAGGTGTGGCACTCCCGCTTCTGTCTCTCCATGTGGCTTTGCTGTCTGTGCTACGTTTGTTGGGAAGTCTCTGGTCCACGCTGGTGCCCACCTGCCCCACCGTGGCTGCATTGCATGGCTGTGCTCCCGGGAGAGGCGGGGGTGGCTGGGGAGCAGGGCACGGATGCAGCTTCCAGGGCCTTGGTGGGTGTGCACCTGCCTGTTGCACTGGGGCCGAGCAGTAGCTCAGAATGTGTTGCTGGCGTTGTTGTACTCGTGATTTTTAATTTCCTGATGGCCCTCTTGGCTGCAGCTCTTCTGGCTGTTCACTTCAAGCCATGGTTTTTTTGCCCTCAGTTGTGAGGGTTGTGTCACAGGGTGCTTTGACCTCAGTGGCAATTAAGCAAATGATATGAGATTAAATAAATAGAGCAACTTCTTGAGCAAAAGGTGAGCCAAGGAGTAAGAGGGAACTGAGGGGTCCATGCTGCACCATCAGAGCGGGAAAACTGCACCCAAAAAGATCCCCTACAGATCCCAGAACTGAACTCATTTTATTCCTGACTCTGCATATTGCTTCAATGTGCAGCAAATGGGTCAAACCTGCTGGTAGAATTCCTGGCCTTGCTGGTTCCAGTCCTGCATGTCCTGTAGCTCTGCCATCAGCCGACATTCCGAGCCAGCATTGTGCTGCAAGGACGTGTGGGAAGTCAGCACAGATGCTCAGCTTTAAATACCAGGTTTCAATGAGGGAGCTCACAGGCCTGATCAGACCCTGATTTTCAGTCTTTCAGTTACAGAAATTTAATATAAATCTTGAAAGAATGTTTTAATCCCCAAAGTCACTCACCCAGTAGTGGGAAAGTTTTGAAGTTTTCAGTTTGGGAAGTTGGGAAAATAGTTGAAGTTTGCCTGTGTGCCATTCATTTGGCTTTCTGATTGCCTTATGTCGTGATGGAGTATCTTAATGCACAACCACATCCTGCTTTCTCACTGCATTCCCAGCTTGCTTGGAGTAAGACTGGACGTGGAGAGGAGCTGCTGCTGCTGGCACTGCTCATCTGCCACAGGGATGCAAAGCTGGGCACTGGAGATGGCAGGGAGAAACAGTGGAGTGGTTTAAGGCTCTTTTGCAAATCTGTATTCAACCTCCCTGGCACAGATTGTACTCGAAAGAATGATGCAGCACTGTCCCTTGCAGTTTGTTTGCCTGTTTAACTCTGGTCTTCATTCCACAACTTTAAAGAGGGAATTTTTAAAAAATTCTTTTAAAAAAGAAAAAAAAATTCTTTAAAAAGTTCATTTAAAGAGGAAACATTGGCCAGAGAAGCTGTGGCTGCTCCCTCAGTGGAAGTATCCAAGGCCAGGTTGGATGGGGCATGGAGCAACCTGGGGGAGTGGAAGGTGTCCCCTCCCATGGCAGGGGGTGGAATGGGATGGGCTTTAAGGTCCCTTCCAACCCAAACCGTTCTGGGACTCCGTGATTACTTAACCATTACTCCGTACCTGTCTCCACACTGCTCCGTTCTTGCCTTCTCCTTTTCTCTGAAATACTTGACATTAGCTGGGATCAAAGGCACGACGAGGGCCTGAATGGGTGAGAGGTGGCAGCCTCTGTGCTCCCACAGAGATCCTCATGCTGGGGCACAGAGTGCTAAGGGACAGGATTCCTGGAGTGAGCTCCCTCCTCCAGGGGCAGGTTTTGGTGTTTGGGGTTTGTGGAAGGAAATCACTAATACTCTGAATCATTAGTTTAACTTGGCTTTGCCAATGGTAGCTCTTTCCCTTCAAGCATGTTTTGTGATCCCAGTGCGTTACTGTCAGGTCTGGGAACATGCAGAATTTTTCCAGAGAAGCCCCGTGGACACTTTGTGGGTCCATGTCTATTTTGTTCAGTTTGTGTGAGCAGGAAAAACATTTGTCCTCACACATGCCTTGGGAGCTGGCTTTGGAGACTTTGGAAAGTCTCCCTTCTGAAATTTATGTGACCTCAGTGTTGCTTTTCCTGTCATCCCCACTCTCCCCACCACCCCCGCTGCAATGAAGGAAAGGGTTCAAGGCTTTTGGAGTGAGATTGCTGTTACTCATCAGATATTAGCTATTATGGCAAAAACTTGCCTTGTTTTCTGCCTTGCTGCCGGCTGGTTCCCCCCAGGTTTTCCATGGATGCTGTTGAAAGTGTTGGCTCGGAGACAGTCACCCATGAAATAGTTTCTGACTGTGTGTAATGTACAGTAAGGTTTCCTTGCCCTCTCCAGTTCGCCTGCCCCCCTCTGTCCTCAACTTCTGGTGATTCCTGTGGGGAAGTGAGGGCACGGTGTCTCTGCAGAGCTCACATGCTCTTGTTGTCACAGATAGATGAAAGTCTGATATGAGATTGAATTTATAAAACAGCAGAACATGATTGTGAGTTATTTCCGGCTGTGGTTATTTATCGTGGATTGAGTCCTTGAGGAGCACCTCAGTGATTCGTGGTGTCAGGCTGTGCCTGGCTGGCGCTTGGGCAGACTCAGCTTCAGTGGAGTTGTCTGATGTGATGATCTCTATTATTATTTTATTCCTGACAGTCATTTTCCTGTCTGTATACCCCAGAAATGAACCAGTTTGTTGATCTGATGGGAACTGTGCTGTGACTCACGTGTCGGTGCCTTTTGGCAGGGACAACACTTCTGGCTGTGGAGTGATCCCTGTAGATCAGCAGGACAGGGATGCTCCAGCCCTGACCGTGCTGCTGCTTTTATTGATGCAGCTGAGCTCCAGAAGTGCAATGTAATGAGATGGATTTTAGGAGCTGTCAGGTTACAAATTTTGCTTTATGAAGGAATTTGTTGCTCAGAGGGGTTTGGATGTGCTGCACTGCTGACGTTGGCTGTGTCAGCACAGAGATCACTCACACCTGATTCAGCTGGAAGTCAGGCTTGGACCAGGAGGTGGCTGCTGTTGGGAGTGATGTGGTCCTCTCTGCTCCCTTCTCAGGGGTAGTTGTGTGCTATCAAGGCTGTTGCTGCATATGCTTGGATCTATATTTGGTTATTAAACTTCTCCCTTGAAATAATTTTCTCTTGAGGAGTTTAGGGTCTGCGTGGCTCGAGCCTTCAGTCTGACACACAAAGCTTCAGGAAGCTTTAGGGCTCCCCTGGTCATTGTGGAGAAGCTGTCCATAGACAATGCCCCATGATTTGATAAAGTATCTGTTATAACCTCGAAAGTCCTGTGAGAAGCTCTTGGTTTTTCCAGATTGGCGAGCAAGGAGCACTTGGATGAATTTCTTTGTGTAACAGGGTGAATGCATGGTGGATATTGCACACACTGTTGTAGCCACAAGGCAGAGGGAAAAGTTAGTTCCCCTCAGAGAGGAGCACATCCCTAAATTTCACCTTTCATTATTGAGGCACCACTTGAGTGCCAGCTATGGCAACTTGGCTTTCGAAGAGCTGGGCATGGTGAGAGCCTCTCCAGCCACTCTTCAGGGCACTTCTTTGGGCCTGTTGCAGTTTTTGTGAGGTATTCAGGGCTCTGACGCCTTGTAAAAATTTAGGAGATTTAGAAAGAAGCTGCCAGTCCTTTTCAAATGGGGATTCTCCAGGTCTGACATAAAATAGCCCCAAAAAGCATTTACTCTTGTTTTTTTCAATGACTTTGCAAATAAGGTAAGAACTTCCTCAGCATTTCTAGTTTGTTTATCAGACTAGACAGTCTGAATGTAGTATCTTTGTCCCCATTAGGCAGCAGCTGCAGGGTGTGCCGTGAGTGCCTTTGCCCACAGTTCTGCTGTCACCGAGCAGACACCGGGGTGACCGTGCTCCCCAACCTCTGCAGCGCTGCTGCCCGCTCAGCCTGGGAAAGCTCAGGCTGACTGTGGAGTAAGAAGTGAGGAGGTTGCCTGTGCTGAGCACCTGTGGGGGTTTGTTTGAGGAGCCAGGTGCCTGGGGAGCTGGCTCCGCTCTGGGTGTTGTGGCTGACCCACTGCTGCCAGATGTTTTGTCCCAGCTACCTGGAGACAGTTAATTTTGTCCTGTTTTGCTGGATGAAACTCTGTGCCAAATCTGGTTATCCATAGTGAGCAGGGAGTGCAGGAGGGAGAAAGCTGGGGTTGCGTTCAACAAACGCAAAGCCCAAACCACAGAGACTCAGCAGGAGCTGTGCCACATCCAGGCAGTGCCTGCACCGAGCGCTGTCCCCCAGCGTCCCCCGCCTTCCCTGCTGCTCCGGGGACTCCCTGCATGGGCTCTGAGCGCATCCCGAATCTGTCTGCTCCGTCAGACCCGGCTGTGGCTGCCACCCCACAGCAGTGTGCATGTGTCTGTCTGTGGAGCAGTGCCTGGGGTGCCTGTCCCCAGCACAGCCAGTGCATGCGGTGGGAGTGTGCTGCGGGCTGGGGGGACGCGAGGTGACACCCTGTGCTGCTGCTGCTTCAGTGACGTGCTGCCGTGCTGCTCTCGGCGCCTTCCTTGCCTTTTATCCTGGTCCGGTCACTGCTGTGCCCTCCCGTGCCTGTCCGAGCACCTTGCCCCGCGGTCTGCTCCCGTGGCAGGTGGATGGATCCCCTCCCTGCCCGGGTGGGGCATGGCATCCCCGCTGCCCAGCTGCAGGGACGTCTGTTCCAACCCAAACCGTTCTGTGATCTGTGACCGAGGCCTGGCTCGTTTCTGTCAGACAGGGGAGCCAAGCTGCAGGCGTGGGGAGCACGACCTGCCCTGGCCGCCCCACCATCCTCTGACACCTCCACACATCCATCTCCCCCCCTCCCTCAGCGGCACGGTCCCAATAAACCGAGCCAAACGCTGGGTGTCTCTGCTGGCTCTTTCCATCCCTGCCTCCTGGGCGCGTGGCTCTTCCCCCACAGGAATCAGAGCTCCGGTCTGAGGGCCCTGCGAGGTGCTGAGGTTCTGCCACCAAGAGAAATGCTTTACACACCTGAGCTCTCGGCACAACAGCCCGTCTCTGTCTCTGTTTCCTTGTGGGACCGGGAGCACGCTCTGGCAGCAGCACCTCCCACACACTTGGGGTCCACCAGCTCACATGGCCCTTTTGGGTTTGGTTTGGGTTTTCCTCGACGTGAAATCCATATATGGATTTTTTTCTTTTAGATTCTGAAAAGGAGACCATCCGCGACTGACACGTGGCCCCCACAGCTACGGTGCCAAGCGCGAGGCCCCGCCATGGCTAAGGAGGAGGAAGAGGAAGATGGGAAATGATTTATCGTGTGTGAGGAATTCTGTGCCGTTGTGGTCCATTCAACGCAATTTTGTAACTTCTTTCTAATCATTTTTTTATTTATAGTTGGAAATACAAAAATGTTATGCAATAAAAAATAAAGGAGAATTATTTTGGGGGAAAAGGATTTTGTTCCAAATTGTTCCCTTCTGTTGTGAGCCAGGTTTCCGTGAGCAGCAGATGGAGAAGAGGGAGGAGGAGGAAGAGGAGGAGGCACTCCTTCAAATGCTTTTTGTTTCACACAGTTAATTGTCATTTAAGCAATTTTCCAAGCGAAAAACTAGGCACGCATACAAGAAAGATAAGTTCCAGTTCCATTTAAATTTCTCACTGTTCTTTTTTAAAGATGAGATTCTATTTTAAATCCACTTAAATCAAGTGAAAAACCTCCGGATCCTGCACCGGAGAATGAGTCTGCTTGTCACTTCCCTTTTTACCTCTCTCTTTTTCTCATAGGCCGGCCACATTTTCTTGCCAGACTTAAATACAGTCTCGACTCACTGCTGATTTTAAATGTAAGACTGAAATCCTTCCACAGATGAGTGGGTAATTGGAGCCATTTTTAAGACTCTAAAGTGCCTTCAATGATCTAAACCGATGCAGTGGGGGTTTCAGCTGTCTCCTGGACTGAGGTGATGGACAGAGTAGTTCGTAGCAATAATCTCACGAGCAATCATTTATCGAAGGACTGCTCACCTGGTTTTTAGAAAGCTGGGTTAGCTTTGTCCTAAGGAGTGGGAAAATGCTGCTCCTGCTGTTACAGCTGGGCCCAAAGTCTCTGCACCCACGGGCCTCCCTTGCTGCTCCTGCATTCGCAGCCCAGGCTGTTCTCGCCCTCTCACTCTTGTTTTTGATACCAGAGCCACAGGAACCTCCCCCTGCCCGTCAGCCTCTCGGTACCACCCTCCCTTACAGCTGGAGCCTGGCGTTCTTTTTTTGTTGTTATCTGCCATGTCTGTCTCTTCCAAATCTCGGTTCTAAATAATAAATCTTATTTTGATGCTGTTGTTCCCTCTTTCCTTTCCACCTCGGCCTCTCCTTTCCACCAGTGGGGGTGAGGAGAGTGCAGGTGGATGTACGTCTAAAGCTCCAGAACCATTCAAACACTTGGCTAATTCAGAGTTTTTAAGCCCCAGGGCCAAAATATACATATTTATGTTAATTTTCTGCTTCTCTGGGGTGCCTCCTGCCCTGTCCTCTTCGAGGAAATGGGAGGGATCACCTGCACAGGAGCAGGGAGCGGGTAAGTGGTAAAGGCTAAATCATTGCTGGCCTTGGGCTTCTCTGCTCGCAGGAGGGACCAGCCCCCTGTCCCTTCCCTAGCGGGTGGGAGAAGGGGATCCAGGCGCGTGGGGCACCTTCCCGTTTCTCTTTTGGTTGTTCTCTTTCCTGGCTGGAGATGCAGGTCCCTGCCTGCCGGCAGCGCTGGGTGGGGGGACAGGGTGGCATCCCTGGCCTGCTTCTCCAGGGATGAGGCACCATCCCAGTGATCGCAGAAACAAAGCACTGTGCCCTCATCTCACATTTTTATTCCCAAGTTTAAAAGGTGGTTTTCTCCAGGGAAATCCCTTGCAGAGTCTCCTGGAGTCCAGGACTTCCTTCATCAGTTGTTCTGAACCTCCTCACTGCTCCTACAGACCCTTGAGCTTCTCCACAGTCACAGGGAACCAAGGGGGCTCTGACTCCAGATAAGCATTTTATAGATATTTGATTAATATTCAGATTAAAAATAAGGATGAGTATCAAGATTAAAGCTCAGGAGTGGAAGCTGCAGCAAGCCCTGGCTGGTGGCTGCTCCCCACGTCTGCCCAGCCCACGTGGCTCTGGATAATCTCTCGTCTGAAGGGCTGCTCCCTCTGGGAGGGTACCCATGTGTTTGCTGCTTGCTCAACAGTTTGGAGCTGCTGAGGGTCCTTGAGTTCCTCTGGGATGAACCGCTGAATGGGATCCTCTAATTCATCCCATGATTCTGTGAGGGGGAACGGGTTTAAACTAAAAAAGGAGAGATTTAGATTGGATATTAAGAAGAAAGCCTTCCCTGTGAGGGTGGGCAGGCCCTGGCACAGGGTGCCCAGAGAGGCTGTGGCTGCCCCTGGATCCCTGGCAGTGCCCAAGGCCAGGCTGGACACTGGGGCTTGGAGCAGCCTGGGACAGTGGAAGGTGTCCCTGCCTGTGGCAGGGGTTTGGAAAAGGATGGCTTGTAAAGTCCATTTCAACCCAAACCCTTCTGGGATTCTGTGGTCCCAGTGTTTCATCCCAGCCTCCCTGCTGGAGCACCAGGGATATTAGTGCTGGGGGTTTATGGCAGCTGGCAAAGGGAGGAATGGAGGAAATTACGGGAGGAAAAGGGATTATTTTGGTTGAGAACTATTACAAACAGCATTAAAGTTTATGGAAGAGTTCTACTTTTTTTCCCCATGGAACAGGACAGTTCTTGTTATTACTGAAGTAGTAAGTAAAATCACTTGATAGATTAGAAAATGTACGCGTGTTTGGAAAGAGAGACATTTTAATTTGACCAAAAAAAATGTTTGTGGCAATGGAAGGAAATCCCTGCAAATGTTGAATGTGCAGCTTAGTTCCCTGCGACTTCAGGGGCTGCTAAAGCAGTGAAGTGTTTGGGTGGCTGCTGATTTTGAGGGGTGGGGAAGATTGGAAAGGTTTCAAATCCCCTCTGGATTTGTACAGTTTCTGTAAGACTTTAGAGAATGTTTAAATGGTTTATTTTCTGTGAAGTTTCTCAGTGTTTTATTGGTCTGAGCAGGAGAATATCTGGAAAGTAAAAGAAGGAATAAATTTGGTGAGAGACTGATGTGACACCTGGGGGCATGTGGAGATGTTTGAGGCTGGTGGATGTTTAACAAGGATTCCAGGGGCTTGGAAATGCAGAACCAGTTAAAAATGTCAAGCATAGCAACATCATTCTCAAATATTTGCTGATGGCACATGAGGTGCTGGACCCACTGGTGTGTGTGCTTCGGGAGAGGGATGCAGGGGGACTCCACAGGGCTTTGCAACCCTAAGCATTTTGTCTGGGGGGGCTTTGGAAGGTAACCCATGTTTGTTATCCTTGTTAAATCAGAGTTTTTTGTTAAAACGCCGTAAGTTGGTGTCAGTGGAGCTCTGCATTGCTGTGCTGCCTATTGGTGGCAGAATGCACCTTCTGTATCATGCCCAACGCTGGCTGGTGACGCAGGGATGGGAGAAGGCATCTGGAAGGAGACACCCTCCTCCCAACACCCTCCCTGTGGGTTTGCTCTCACACGTGCGAAGCGATGAACACCCTGAAAATTGCTGGCAGTGGCCCATCTGCTCTTGCAGTAGGATTCTAGGAGCGTATTTCTGTATTTTATATTTATTCAACGCTGAGAGATGATATGAAGAAGCTGGCAATTAGCAATGCAGAAAGAAAAATATTTCTGTTTACTGATGAGCAAATACAAGTAAAGGGACATGCATCTTGCAGGGTTCAGCACTTGGAGACTTCCATTTGTCCTTTTCCTTCTATTTCCTTCCACCTACTGGAAGGGGTCCCTGCCCATGGCAGGGGATTGGAATTAGAAGAGCTTTAAGATCACTTCCAACCCAAACTATTCTGTGATTGTATGATTATTCTTCACTGTTTTCTACCACCTCTTATTACAAAAGCAGACAAGGAAAATTGTTCAGAAATCACCTGCCTGGATGGTTTCTCCGTGGGAAAACACAATGACTGCAAAGCAAACTCAAATGCTCCACTTCAGCTTGAGCTGACACTATGAGCAGATTTCCTGTGTCCAGCTCCAGCTGAATTAGAAGTGCCCAGATGAGGCCGTGGCTCCTGTCCCAGAGGTGTGGGACACTCTCGGAGCCAGGCGTGGCTCTCCATCCCTTTTCAATAAGCTCTGAGATGCTTTATTACCTCCTGTACCTGGGTGCTTCATCTGCATTCGCACGCATGCGGAGTTGGTCCTGTTGGGAAAATGCCCCAATTTCATGTCTTTCTCAGAGCACTGTTTATTTTCTTTATTTAATCTCTCTGGGTAAACGTTTTGCTGTGCTCGGTATCAGGAGCTCGGGCTACGGTGACAAATGCAGCGTCCCCAGGAGTGACGGCCCCTGCGCAGGGCAGGTGGGGCTGTGCTGGCCCCCAGTGGGCGAGGGTGTGGGGGGCTCAGCTGGGCCAGGGGGTCCCTGCTGGACCCTCCTGGGGGGCCAGCCTGAGATGATGTTTTCCAGATGAAAAAGCAAAGACCCCCCTTTTTCTTTCCTCTGCTCCCTGTTCTGCAAAGCTGGAGCAGCACAAGGGGCTGTGCCCACCCCGTGGGAAGGGTCTCTGGGAGCTGGGGCTGCTCGATGGGGGCACCAGGGCAGAAAAGGGCGCTCTGGGCTGAGGGGGTGCACACCTGTACACCCTGCAACGGTGTCATCCCCGGCTGCCAACTCATTGCTGAGCCTGTCTCTTACCAGGGAGTGAACCAAAGGTAAGGGCTGGGAGCAAACATGAAATTTTTTTATTCTCCTTTTTAATCAGATCTAGAACAAAATCCTCAAGATGTGGGCTGGAGCCTGGAGAATTCCCCTGTGCCAGGCCAGGCTGGGATCTTGGGGCAGGCAGGGGTGCAGCACTCTGTCACTGGCCTGTAACTATTCAATATTTTTTAAGAAACCTCTGTGTTACATCCTGGCTTCAGAAGGTATTGCTGTTACCAGCAGTTCATGAAACGACATGGACATATGTGAGCTGCCCAAACCAGTTCCCAAATTCTGATTTCTACAGAGGACTCGAACTGGAGCGTTCAGCGCAGCAGCTGCGGGATGGGTTTTCCAGGGTGGGTTTTTCCACGCACACCGAATGCCTGATGGGCCGGAGTTGGCTTTCTGTGGCAGCAGCCCTCGGCTCTTTGTCATGGTGATCAGCAATGCTTCGCTGTTGTCATGGCTGCGGGGTTACTACTGAAGCCAAAGCACTGCACAGCCCCTTTATTCATAGTTTCAGTGTATAAACTAATTAAGTCAACTGAAAGCAGCAGTCTGTTCCCTGCGCCTTGTTTTTCTAATATGCGGGATCAGATAGACCTGATTCCTGCCGTCCTCCAAAATATCCAGTCTGACTCCGTTTCACCTCCTTGGCTGAGTTTTGTACCTTAACACCAAGCAAAGTTCACTGATTATTTAATTGCCCAGAAACCTCCTTGCAAAATTGAAAAGGTCTCTGGAAAATGTCTTTCGAGCTGCTAAGATGAGGCTGAGGGCCAGTGTGTCGCAGCCGTGCTGCATTCCTTACCACTGCTTTACTCGGGGCAGGAACCCAGTCACTGTGTTTAGTTTCTGAGTTTTGCATTGCTGGGTAAAAAAAAAAAAAAATGGTGGCAAAATGCCTGTGGGAGGATCTGAGCAGAGCTCCTCGCTCCTGCCCCCACCACGGGAGTGGGGGAGGATGGAGAAGGACAACCCCGCGTGGCACCAGCTGCAGCTGGCGGACACAGTGTTCCCTCCGGCCAGGAGAAGGTCGGCTGCACAGTGACACACAGCTCATTTTTTATTAAAACTTAATATAAGCAGAGGCTCTGTGTGAGCCCCAGAGCGATGGAAGGAACCCATCCTCTGTGTGAGGCGGCAGCGGTGGCGCCGGCGTCGGCCGCTGTCGGGAGAGGGTCTGGGAGATTTGGTGTCCCCACTTGGTGTCCTGGTCACTGCTCAGCTCATGCGCAAAGTAAACCCAGACAGGGACCCTAAAAATCCTCTTACCCCTGTCTGAGCGTTGCTGTGGTGTCTCCCCACGAGGACAGGCTCACTCTGTCACGCAGCCCCGGGAGGGCAGTGCCAGCGGGGCAGCCCCTCACCACGCTCCCGTGAAGGGGAGCAGCGATGGAGGAGATGCAGGTGCCACTGGATCTTCTCAGGGTACAAAGAGAGCTGGAATTTGAACTCTTGTCCCACATGGAGCTGTCGGCTGTGGCCAGCACAGTGTCCAGGGAACATGTGCCCCTTCCAACTCTTTGTTGCTCCACAAACATGCAACAATAATTGCTTTGGTTGCCTTCTTAGCAAATATTTTCACTTTTAATCTCATTTTGACAGAATATTTGTGGGGAGTAAACACAATGGAGGCCCAAATACAACAAATCTATGAGTGGGAGATGATCCTCTCTAGCTCCAGCCCCGGCCTGGGGGCTTTTATTGTGCTAAATGCACCAGCTGGAGCTCCTGCCTCTCCCTCTCCAGATGCCACAGGTTCACTGCTGGCATCGTCCTGGCACAGCAGGTGTGTGAGATTTGGGACGGGGGCAGAGAGAGGGGTGGGAGGAGGCACCCCCGCGTGGTGCAGGGCTGTGTCCTGCCCAGAGCTCAGAATGTGTAGGGACTACTCTAAGATCTCCGTGAGAGACAGCAGGGGCTCGAGATGGCAAAGAGAGCAGGGTGTGAGGAAGGCAGCAGGGCATGGAGCACAGGACAGGGACAGCGCGACCCAGCAACCACCACGGGGAACGCTACCAAAACTGAAGGAGGTGCTCCTAAAGGCTCTGCTCTTTGCTAGTCAAAATCTGCCAGGATAAACTTTTTTAAAAAGTAGTAATATTGTAGGAAAGTGGCAGAGACAGCTTTGCAGAGGGAGGTGACAGTGACTCCCTGCTGCTGAGGGATGCTGCACAGCTGAGCCCACCCTGCAAACGTGGGGCTTTGCGAATTCAGCGCCCGGGACTCGTACCCTGGCACCTTCCCTGCGGGCAAAACATAAGCAACTTTCGCATGTAGCTGAGAACACTGTGTTTTAGCAAACTGCAGACCTGTTCTGGGCTACCAGGTGAAGGGACACACCCATTCCTGTGCAGGAAGGACTTTCATGACTGATAAACATCAGTTTCTCTTTTTTAGCCCCACCAAACAAAGCACAACAGAAGACAACTATTGATAAATCCCCTTAGGGAAAAGTACCAGGCTGGAAGAACTACATGAGTTAAAGGTTAGCTCCTCCCTTTTAATGAGGATCAATTAGTCTTGAGTTAATGCAGGCTGGAAATTAGAAGACAGTTAATAGCAATGGGAGGATAAAAATTCTGGAGCACCTTGTAATTGCAGAGGTGGTTTGAGAAGCTCATGGAAGGATTGTGGAACTGAGTAGAAATTCCTGAAGAGAGAAAATGGCTTTTTGTTGTGAGTCCTGTGGGGTTTGGTGGTTGGAAACAGAAGGGACTTTTGGTTTTTCCCCTGCTAGAGGTTACCTAGGTTTCCTAGGGTTATCTGGGGGGGGGGGTAAGAAAAAAATCCTGTTGCTAGATCACTTAACTTGTGGGTGTTGGATTGTTATTTTTTTCCCATCCTCTCAAGCACTGAAGATTGGTCACAGCCTGAACCAAGATGCAAGTGACTTTGCTAAGCGACATTAAAGTCCTGGGGGTCTGGCTGGCGGTGCTGCCTGGTGTCCTCACAGGACAGACGTGCACCAGGTCAGGGCTGGGTGGAAGCTCCTCACTTGGCCTTGCAGACCTCAGCCTCGGCAGAGGCGCCAAGAGCTGGTCCTGGTGTCCTGCTGCGTGCAGGGGGCTGGTGCACAGCCCCATCACCGGCAACTGTCACTGAACGGATGCGTGCCTGGGGGCAAACACGCCAGGAACCCGCCCTCCCGATCACTTCTCCAACTCTCTTCTTCGTGCGTGTCACAGGCAGGAGCCCGGACTGACAGGGCAGGGGCTGCCACGCCTGTGGCAGGCAAGCAGAGACCCTTTGTGCCCAGCTGCAGGCAGATGCTGGGGCCTCAGCTGTGTCGCCGGCTCTGCCTCCCCTGCCCCAAGGTCTGTGCAGTCATCTCTGACCCAGTGCCCGGAGACCTCCCCGCGGAGAGCGGGTGTGAAAACGGGCACTTCCTCACCCGTGCCTGGCGGAGGGGCTGGGACACGCGCTCGGTGTCAGGGGACAGCACAGGGCACAGGTGACAGCACGGGACTCGGTGTCAGGGGACAGCGCAGGGTGTGGCCGCTGTCCCTCGGCGCTGCCTGGGCCCGCAGGCGTTGGCTCCTGCCGAGGGCGGTGGAACAGCCCGGGAGCAGAGCGTGCTCACCTAGAGGATCCCTAAGGTGATATATTCACCTTCTTTCCGCAACACAGAAATAAAGTCACAGGTTGCTTCATTTGTTAAAGTACATACATTTTTGTAATAAAATTCCACGTAGCACCACAGAGGAGATAACATCATAAACTTTCCAGCTCTTGTGGGATTTCCTTGGTCCCGTTAGCAGCCTCAGGGCTGGTTAAATGGTCTGTTTCTGCTGGTTCTGTCACAGCCATAGCACTTTGGTGGCCTCTCAAGTGAACACCCCGCACTCTCCAGGCCATTGTCTTTTCTTGCTGTTACACAGTACAAGCCCAGAATAGTTAAAGCATGTTTTGTATCACATCAGGCTGCTCTAGAAAGAGCTCTTCACTGATTGTAAAGTAATTATGGAGGACAAGTTTCACTCAGTCCCAAAATAGCCTGGCATCAAATTCTCAGCTGAAATAAACTGCTGTCTTGCCATTGCCCTGGGCACAAACCGACCAGGACGGAGAAGCAGCAGGTCTGATCCCAAGTGTGAGCTGTGAATGTGGCAGAAGATCTTGGTCATCAAACTGATGGTGACTTAGACTAATTTATTTTATTTCGTTTAATTTTATGTTATTTCATCTTATTCTATTATTTTTATTTTATTTTAGAAACTGCTGTGAAGGCTGAGATTAGTGGGGGCTCTCAGAATATCCAGGTCAAAGTAGTTAATTATTTAAACCAAAGACACAGCTTTCTTCTGAGCCCTTTTAGGTCAGTGGTGAAAAATAACCTCTGGTTGAATGCTGGGAAAGCAGAAGGTGAAGATCATGATTTAGCACTGTGGATGTTCTGGACAAGGATGACCTGCTCCTTTGTGCCTGCACAGCAGCAGGCACAGGACCGCCTGTTGGGGCAATATGAGTAAACATTAATAACAAAACCAGAGTACTCCTTGTTCAAACAGCACAACTCTAGCAGGAGAAGGCTGGCAGATAGATTAGCCCACACTTCTTGTTCAGATCTGAGCCCTATTTAGGCAGTGAGGGTTTCTGCCTACTGATCTTGATTTCTATTCTGGGAAAAGCTGTTTTTCTGATACATATCCTGATACGAGTTCTCCTTGATAGCCCATAAGATCATCAGTGGAATCAAGTACCTGGTCGATGCTGTAAATACAGGGACGGACCTGTAGTTGCCACCCTTTAGGCATAACTTTGCCAAGTTTCAGTGGTTATTGGACTCTTGGACTCTGCTGTATGTCAGGATGCTGCTGGCTGAGCTGTGTGTCCTCACAGCTGTAATCTGCTCACTGTTGCTCCTCCAGTTCTGAGGAACCGCAGTGGCTCAAGGAGAAAGGAGTGCTGGGACAAGGGGCTTTACAAAGAAAACTGTGGGATTAAAGGATGGAGGTCAACCATTGTCATCAGTAGTTTAAAAGGCTTTCAGCTGGTGATAGAGGAAGAAGGCAGGCACAGGTAATAGCTGGGTCTCCTGGTCTTTCTGAAGGGACACTAGAGAGGGATGAGGATGAAGACATCTCAATAAATCATGTAAAAGGAAAGGCACCTCCATGAGAAAGCAGCAGAGGAAGCAGCATCAGCAAGGGTGGCTGCAGCTGGTGCTGGGCAAGGAGAGAGAGGGGACCTCTTCAGAGTAAATCCAAGAGCTCAGTCACTTTAAATCTTTCTGTGCTCTGAGAATTTTTACTGGATAACAGTCTTGCAACTGTCTAAATGTTTTTCCAATTTCAATGATATTTTAATGTCAAACCAAGTAACCCGTGAACAGCATCAGGTTGCTTGAAGTCAAGCACATGCATGCTGTAAATTGACAAAGCAAAGTGGAAGACTAAGAGAATGAGAGAGTATGACTGTGACGACAATTTGGGATGTCAGGATTATCACATGTGATGTCTGGGTAAAACACAAACTATGGTTTCTATTAATTTAGTTAAAGCCATCTGTTTTTTTCAGATATTCTCTCAAAATCTTTCATCTTCTCTCAGTGCCAGAGCTGACCCTTGTTGACTAAGATATCTTTCACTGAATAGGTTTGTATCCAAAAAAGCCCACTCCTTTTCCTTCAGTGAAGAAAATAGCATGAATCATGTTTTTCCAATGTTAAATGGGTTTTTTATTTCCATAGGCAGGAAGAGAGTGCTTCTCAGTAGTACTACAATTGACTAAAATAAACCACTGGCTACTCAGCAGGTCAAAGGATACCTGTGATTAGCATTTAATCAAACAAGGGGATACAGGCCTAGTATCACCTTGTCATGAAATAATGAGGGTATTTCCTAGTCCAGAAAATGCTTCTTATTACCATTAGGAGCAACAGAAAAGTGCGTGTGATGCTAAGGATTTGTTCTCAAGTTCTGAGATCTGCATGTTGCTGTAGCAAAACCAATCTCTTGAATTCCTAATAATGCAAAGCTTTTTCCAGAAAAAAAATGCATAATACATGAAGAATGATAGAACTGATGATAGAAGAATTGATGATAGAAGAATGATAATTGGAACTTCTCAGATTTAAAGGCCATGCAAAGGTCTTGCATTAGATCCATGTGATATGGATGATTTAGATGACAGTGTCTGTGCTATAAACTGAAGGCAAGGCCAGACATCCCTGCAAGGACTGCAAGTCCAGAGGGCCTGCATTCATGACTGGACACTGATCATCCACAGGAGGTAACAGGCAATCTGCAAATGGATTACCACTATTAGAAAAGGAAGTGCAGGTAGTTGGGAAATACCTTTACTTACTTCGTAAACTTGAATTTTAAATCATCTGTCACCGGAGTCATGGGGTAAATCAGGCTATCCCAATCTGGTTTTGATCTAATACGTGATTTTATATCAACAAACAGCATGTTGGTACTAGTGGGAATGACTTCCCATGCTCACTGGCATTTCAGTGCTGCAGAACCGGCTCCGGTGACTGATGCTCTGAGAGACCCAAATTACCAATATGCTGCCACCAACAACCAAAGCATGTGCACAGAGGAAAGGACTAAAATTCCCAGGAGAAGAACTAGCAGGGAAAGAAAATCTCATTTTCTAATTTCCATTTATAGCCTAAAATAGCCTGTCTGCTATACCTGTTCTTTGGAAAAACAGTGATTATGAAGACCGTGGTGGTATTTACTTCCCGGCAGTGTTGCAGCACTCGTGGGGTACTTCGAGTTGCAAATTCTGCCTGGCAGAAACTCAGTGGAGTTAATCATATGTAGCAAATTAAACAAACAAAAAAAGCTGGTGGGCTTAGGAGGACCTGCAGCAGCTGAATGTTTTCTTACCCTTTCTAAGGCAAACTTTCCCAAATTGCAGAGAATAGGGAGGGTGAAGACAAAGGGCAGTGGCAGGTTTCGTACACAGGATCAAACAACCTATATGTATCTGCAGTTCGTAGACTGAAGCAGGCTGAGAAATTTGTCTATATTCTTACAACAGTCAGAATTAAAGCTCTTCAGCAGTGAAATTGTTGAAGTTAGTCCACCAACATATCAGCCGTGCTCTGACAATGAGGTGATGAGCTACTGTGTGCCCCAGCTCCTGTCCCAAGGAGGCAGGTGCTGCAGAAAGGGCTCCTAAAGCACCAGTGGTGGGTAGGATGTTCACCAGCCATGGGCTGGCATTGCCATCCACAGGCATTTCAAGCAGTCTTGAATCCAACATGGATTTGCAGCATGGAAAGAAAGGTTTAAGAGGCAGGAAGTCAAGGTGGTTTGGCACAGTGCAGCTGGATGCAGATGTCCTCATCCTGTATCCTTGTGGACTGGTGAAATGGCTCCTGAACATCACCTTCTGCAGTCGTTCTGTTGTTGAGGAGGTTGCCTAGAACACTCTTGCAGGAACGCACCTTTTTCCCATTGTTGACCTTGGTGACACGAAAGTGTATCTTGTATCTTTCTCTTTAAAACCACAGAAATGGTAAAATTAATCTCTGGTCAATGGTTAGCGTTAAGTTATAACAAGCTAACTCAAGCTCAAAACTAAGCCCAGAACTTACAATAGAATCATGGCAATTAGCATT
Organism: Rhagologus leucostigma; assembly: GCA_013397725.1. Classification (NCBI taxonomy): domain Eukaryota; kingdom Metazoa; phylum Chordata; class Aves; order Passeriformes; genus Rhagologus; species Rhagologus leucostigma. Next base: position 449,050 of record VZTD01001654.1, read on the forward strand.
TGTGGGAAGGAACACATCACTGCTTTAAATGAAAACTATTTTGCCATTAGCTCAAAGTAGCTTGTAAAAGTTTTCACTATGACTAAGATCTGCAGTAATGTTGGAGATCATTCAGCCGAAGATTGTGCTATAATGCCTATTTATGGCTCTAGCATTTTAAGGTTTTTGTGAAGTAAAGCAGGAGGGATGAAGCGGACTCCCTCGCATCTGCTATGCCTTGGAAAGAGAGCATGTGCCTGCTCGGGAATAAATTAGGAATTACATATTCAATCAAGAATACACGTGTAAGGAGTTAAAAAGAGCTGAATGCTAAACTCTCATCCACCACTCCACAGGCACAAACAGAGCATGCTACAGTCACTTTGTTTTGAGAAGAAGACAACTCTGCTGGCATCTCACTGCAGCATGCCAGAGCCTCTCACCAAAAGGGTGGCTGGCTTCCTCCCAGGAGTGGGGAAGGAGAGACAAAAGGTGGTCTCAGTTGAGAGATGTCCCAAATGTGCTTTGTATTCTTCCAAGGGGGAAGTAAATCAGTGTTTGTACTGAAAGATGGGCTAGTGGATGCGCAGCTTACACAAGGCTCCACAACTCAAAGATGCACCAAGTTCAGACCCATTACATACCTTTCCTGGGAAGATGCAAAGAGGATTGTGATGGCAATATCCTTCCTTAGGCAGGTTTTGTTTGCTTTTTCCTGGCAAGAGAGATCTTTTCTAATAAATAACTGCTCTTTCTCATGAGCTAGCCGTTGTCAGTGTCCAGAGGACACAAAATAGATCCTATCTGCCCAAAACTGCTCACAGACATCAACTATCATTTTATTTTCTTCACTGGGTAAAAGGAGGAAGATGGCTTTTAAATTAGATGTTGAAGCCCTTCCAGAACTGCAATATAAGATACCAAATCAATCATTCTTCACACAGTTACCTCCTACTCCATGAGCTCCTACTACCACAAAAATTGGTTGTTGCCAACTGAGCTGAGTGAATAATATGCAGTTTCATATTTGTTAGGAATTTTTCGTTTTTCTCTTTTCATTATTTGTCCACAAGCAGATTGCTTTGCTTGAGTATCTTTTTTTCAAACACATGTGCAGTAACCATTCTGGAAGTAACTCTTGCTGTAGATCATTTGTGAGCAATTTGTTGCAAGAACTCTTCAAACATTTGTCCCAAAGCCATTCATTGTATATATGAACTTGCATCACGTGTCTGTTTCTGTGAAGAAAACATCAAAAGAGCCAGTCTTGAGTATTCTCCCTGAGAAAAATTGAAATTATGCACAATTTCACCATTTAAAAATTAGTTCATTCCTAGAAATAACGGCAGGATTCTCCAGGTTATTGTAACACTTGAATGAAAAACAAGGCTGTATCAGAACCCCGGCTGAAGAGTCTGACCAGGACCATGCTGGAGTCAGTGCAAAGCTCTTCTTTCTCCATTTTTTAGATGGAGGAAACTGCCCTTCTCAGACTGTAAAATACTGGTTTTTAAGGTAAAACTTCAAAGGAATGATTTCACTTTTCAGAGGGTTTGGGTTGGGTACCTTGTGTCCTCTTACAAAGAAAAGCATTGGAGTGACTCTGACAATATGGAAAAGGAGGTAAAAGTCAGCTCAAACACCGAGTGCCGTGGTACGCCAGAGCTAATGAGCTTTAGAATTTCAAATCCAAGTCTCGCAGTTGGCCTGAAATGTTTGCTTTGAAGGCATCTGTGAAATACAGGCTTGGCTCTGGCTGGTGTGCCAGGGAAATGCTTCGCTGGTATTCCAGCTACTGTAAACAGCTGCTGCAGCCACCACCCCAGCACTTTGTGATGTTAAGTAGGAAAAATGGAAATGAAAAAATCATGGAATTCATGGATGATGATGTTTGTGATTGTAAATGGGACACAGACAGGCCCTGTTCCTTACTTCTTCCATTGTTCCTTACTGCCCACTATGAAAACAGGAAGATGTTGAAAAAGAGTTAAAAATCAAAAAAAATCCACACAGAAATACTGCTAGTGAGAAACCGATTACCGTTTTTTTCAAATACGAATTTTGGAAAAGAAGTTTTTTTTTATTTTTGCTCTCTAACTTCTTCTGAAATGATTTTTAAATGTCAGTGCAGAAAAGACTTAGTGCACTGTGTTCGTGTCCTTAACCCGCAGCATCTGAGACGGACTGAAATGTTAACTCTCTGTGCTCATGAACAACTCTTCGCATAATGTAGTTTGTGACAGAAATAAGTTGTTGATGTTAAGCATCAAAGTTCCTTGAACCCAAAGTTCAAACAACCAGTTTTATGTTTGTCCACCAGCCTGGGTGCCAGGTGCAGCCCAGCCACAGGGATGGGGGAGCCCCACCCACCTTCCTAAGGTCGGTGGAACCAATACAGATGAGAGCACTGGCTGTAGCACAGACTGAAATCACCACGAGACATTCAAATGAGGTAATTATATCGGGGTAATTTGCATCTCATTTGGTGATGTAGTTGAACACTGCCAACACAGTACTGGAAATGAATGCAGCGCCGCTCATGCCCTGTCATGTCACACTGCTGGCCCTTTAGAGTGAGATGCTGTTAACACCATACTCAGAAATCAAGTCCCTCAAGACAGGAAAATTATGAAGCTGAACAACAATAACTTACACTCAGAAAAGCTCCCTACTTTTCCTTCCACCTGGAGCAGAACAGGGAACTCTAGACGGTTTTGTTGTATGTTGAAGTGAAATTTTACTCTTTGGCAACAGCAAATAAATCCATGTTTCTTCTGTTGAGTTGCTTAACTAGTGCAGTGCTGTACCCATGCTCTAGAAAGGCTGTGCGTTCTCCTCGGAGAAGGTAATACTGCATGCATGAGTCGAAAGGCTGCTTTGGAGCAGCGGCACAGCGATTCAAGCCCCAAGTGATGTGTACAGTATTCTCCTTCCCGGTGGATCTCAAACATAATAGAATCTTTTAATTGAGTTTTACTTATGGTTTATGCTGAATCATATAAAATGTGATCAACTCAGAGGCACGGCATTATTTCTTAGCACTTTTCACCACCTGCTAGTATTTTTTTCCCAGCACCTACGTGCTGCCACTTCACCTTTGGCATTGTGATACCAATGGAGTTTTAGGGCAAAGCAGTGGAGATGTGCTAGCATCAAACTTTAAAAATTTAAAACTTTGTAAGAAGATAGATTCTCTCCATGCATTTCCTGTAATTATTATAGAAACCTACAATAGTATACATCAGAGGAGAAAGGTACTGCACTAAAAAACCCCGAACTCTAGCCTGCCTGAATTTTAATCTGCATATTCAAGTTCATGTACATGACTGAAAGGGCAGCAGTCCAAAATACAAACACCGTGAGGTGCAGCAGCCAGGCTGTCACCCCGAGCAGCCCCAAGCCGCGGCGCTGGCCGGAATTGCGGCTCTCAGTGCGGCCCCTGCCCTGCTCCGTACCTGTGGCTCGCTTCCACCCACTGCAGAACGGAACATTTGTTCAGCTCCGTCGTGCTGGGCTCTGCTTTGCTGGTGTGAAATAGCACAAAATGAGGTACACCATGTACTCTTACTCTAGAGAGCAGGTATAATCTCTGTAATTACACCACAACTGCACAGCAAATACCATGTAAATACAGAGTAACTGCATGTTCATGCAGCTTACTTGTTAATTACGCACCGCTACTAACGAGTTCAAAGATAAATTATCATAGCAGTTGCAGGATGTAGGTGCCTGCTAAGGTCGGTCATAATGGAATTCATGCTATTAAAGGCTTGCTTTTGTTGATTTTCCAGTGGAATGGGGAAGGGAAGCGACTCACCTCATATGCCCAAAGGCTTAAGTGCATATTTTGTCCTGGTACAGCAGAAGCGCACTACCATACAAAATAACATGGCACAATTAGGAAAACTGGATGAATAAACAAACAAAAATAATTTCCAATAATAAATCACTTTTCAAATTCCATTTAGTAATCCTCCTAAGCAAATGTATTTAAAATCACTGGTATTGCATGCAATAGAATTTATATGGGTTTCCTGGCCCAGTATTTAAACTTGCATGGGCTAAAACCAGAGGAAAATATCATTTCACCGATGTCATTAGCAAAACTATCAACTGTGGCAAGGGCAGGGCTCTACCCATGCACCTTGCCTGGGCTCTTGAAATAGTGTATTTTTTATGGTATCAGAAATAGATCACCATATGAGGCCAGTTCATAGCCTGTGCTAGCTCTCCTCTGAGCTGCACTGCAGCATTTTGGACTACAACTTGTAACTTTTAATAGGTATTTAAATCGTATTCAATAAGATAAAATTAGCCTCTCTATAAACATTGTTCTTCTCCAAAGTGAAACTTCCCTTTAAATTATGAATCCCTGATGGTTGTTTGGTCATTGTCCTGGGTTGCAGTGTATTCTATCACCACCCTCATGATCTGTTGAAACCAGGTGTAGCACTGTTCCCTGCCTCCTCCCTCCGGACTATCTCCTGTTCATGGGCCCATCAGTGCCCTGCCCTGTGACTCACCATCCCATTGTGAGATGCTCCGCCCAGGGGGAAGGAGCCAAGCATTCCCACCTGGATATAGTCTGGGGCTTGGAACAGCACAAGCAGCCTTTTTCCACTGGATTCCCAGAGGACAAGAGCTACACAAGCACCACTGGACTTTTCTGAGGAGGACCAGACTTTTTTTTCTCCAAGATCACCGCTTCAACAGAACCACTTCAAAGAGAACTGCAGCTATCACCTAACCGGACTGCTACCACCACCCTGCCCGGCGGGGTGTCAGGTCGTACCCTGGCTCTGTCAGGTTAAACCAGTGTTTCTGTATTATTGCTTGGTTATATATATATATATATATATATATAATTAGTAAAAAACCTGTTATTCCTATTCCTCATATCTTTATCTGAAAGCCCCTCAATTTCAAATTTATAATAATTCGGAGGGAAGGGGGGTTGCATTTTCCGTTCCAAGGGAGGCTCCTGCCTTCCTTAGTAGACACTTGTCTTTCAAACTAAGACAGTCATACTGACTTTTACAACCTGTGTTGGATCACCTTGGGTTTTATTTGAAACTTTTTTTTTTTCAATTTCATTAATCTCATATTGATTTTCTACCTGAAAGGTGATGTTGATGTTTCTGAGACGTTTTTCTATTGAAGTTCTTGATCTAGTTCTTCTAAAAAATGTCCAGTGTCTATTGCAAAAGAAGATGTTGGTCTTTAGGGACTGCAGAATCAGGACGAGCAGAGACGAAATAGCCAACTGTTATTTTCTGTTGCTTATAGAAACCTGAAGTACAGAATAAGACCCCACTGAAATTGGCTGTGCATAACGGCAGATGAAAACAGCAAACCCAGGGCAGGGAAATGACAGCTGGGGACAAAACAGACAAACACAGGCGAGAGGAGGTGGGAGCAGAGCCAGCAGTGTTGGTCGTGCTGCTGGTAACCCCCTCGGCCCTTGTCCCTGTGTCTGTGCAAGGGACGGGAAAATAAGCATCTACTCACAGTGCTTTGAGGAAATTTAGGAGATATATATGTGGATTAAATGACTGCTTGACTGCAGAGGAAATTTTGGAATTACTACCTGTGGGAGGGACAAGTAATTTCCTAGGGAAAGAGACTGCTAGAGTACGTGGGTCAAGGAGGGCACTGGGAAAGCAAAGAGCAGTAACTTATTTGAAGTGACAGAGAAGCAGGAAACGAAAGGAGGCTGAAGAGATTACTAAGGAGGTAAAGCCACAAATCAGATAAAATTATTTGACTTGATCATTCTAACAGCTTTGGTCAAGCCCAGAAAGCAGGAATGTTACAGATATGAGCTATAGGATCATCAGAGCCTCGTTCAGAGCTTTAGTTCTTAGCTGGCATAGAAAAGGACATATCTGAAATGCCATTTCTGTCATGGAGAAAAAAGTATTAAGTTTAGATTCAGTTGGTCCAAGCTGACCCATAGTGTAACCTCTGCTGAAGTTGAGAGAGTGGATGGACATAACAAAAAAGGAGTGCTCATACTGTTCATAGGAACTGGGAAATAAACTGATGGAATGAGCTTGGAAGACTCTAAACCACCCTGTTTTAGGATACTGACCTTGAACAGATAACTACACCTCCATGGAGAAATGCCATGAGGTTCTGGTTTGGATAGAAGTCTGTCTGGAAATAGCAGGAAAATTCATGTTTGTGGTAGAAGTTCCTTAATGACTGAGGGTGGAGGAAGCAGGGAGAGAGAGCAGAAGAGCTTACAGGGAAGCAGAGAAAGGATAAGGATGATGTTTCAGTCTGTTTTGAAAGAGCAAATAGAAAGCACAGGGTGTGACATAAAAATTCTCCATGCATGTCAGCAGGAGAATGGCTGTCCATGCTTGGGGCTTAGGAGTTTAAGGTTAAAGACAAGAGGAAGGGAAGGGACGAGAACTGGCTCAGAGAAGCCAAGCGGGAACCAGAATAGGATCAGATCACTGTAGCTGTGCATGATGTGTTGCAGTATTTTATTATCCAGTGTGCTCTTAATTGCAAGGGTAACACTGGCAAAAATTCCTAGAACAGAGTTATTTTCTTACTGAAGATCATTGGCTCTTTAGTGGGAAAATAAGTTCAGATACAGAATGACTGTTGGTTTGAATGGGTTTATGTTTATGCAATGTACATTGACTTCAAATAAAAGGGAGATTTTCGTCTCCAGCACTGTGAACAGGGCAGTCTAATTGAGGCTCCTTAGCACAACTGCTGCAGCTGATGGGTTCCTCTGAAGATGGAAACCTTGATCATAAGGAGGATGAAAAAAGAGAAGGAAACGCCTTGTTTTCTTTCACTCATTTTACTCCCTCCTTAGTCTACACTGGAGCCTCGAGAACTGTTTGTAGGTTCTCCTAGAACACAGCCATCTGCCAAAGACAAAATTAATGCAGATGATGCTTCTTCACTCCCAGGGTCTGCTCTTGTTCTCCCTGAAATCTGCAGCGAGATGCCCGCTGTCTTCAGTGTACCAGGCACAGGTTGACCAGGCCTTGAAACTCTCCTAATGAAAAAGGGCTAAGAGTACTGAACGGGAGAGATACTCATTAATAACTATTTAGGAGAACATGGTTTCCTTGAAAGGCTAATTATCTTGAGAGCTACCCATTAAAAAAAAAGTCTGATCAATGGGAGAACAAATTAAAAATGAAGAATCTCTCACAAAACCAGACAGTGGAATACTGCATTCAAGAGGACAGTCACAAATTAAAAGAAATGTCAAGAAATCAAGTGGCAGGAACTTCAAAGGGGACTTTTTTTCCTTATTTTCATATGCATTCTTCATGAGCAACATCAAGAAGTGTAACATGCTAATAGCTAATAACAGGATAAGATTCACTAATTTACTAACTGAATAACTTAATGAGTATCAAAGGAATCATTTTCTCATTTCATTCTTTTTTTTAGATCTAACACTAAGCTGGGTATTATCAAGTAGATAAAACTGCATAGATTACAAGTCATCACTAAAATAGTAATTTTAGAATTAAAATTGCTTTTTTATGTTGGATGTCTCTTTCAGGTTTAAGGAATCACATACCTTTCACCCTCATTATAACTCAGATTTCAAAAAAGAAATCAGGAAGGTATCCTTGTGGACATGTGATGTTTTGTTGAAAACAGTGTGTTTTGCAGAGACAGACTTGTTATGATGTTAAACTCTGAAAATGTTGAGGACTGCAGAGGGGCAGTGCCACTCACCTGTCCCAGTAAAATCACAGCAGACCTAATCCAGTGTTGGTTCAGTCCTGCTTTGAGCAGAAGGCAGGAGCTGATCTAAAGGCCCCTTACAACCAGTATTTCTATGGTGTAACTCAGATTTAAGCCAGTGGTGTTATCAAAATCTTAACACAGATCGTGTCAAACACAACTAACTTAGTAGATCCCACACTAGTAAAGAGGAAGGAAGATACACCTCCCCAGCTGGCTTGTTTTCTCATAGCCACCTCCTTGCCAACAGGGCACATCACCGTAGTGTGTTACACACTGGTATCACCTTCCTCTCCTCATATCCCAACCACAAACATGATGTGTTGTGATGCCCCTTTAACAGGGAAGGCCAGGCTGTTGGATCCAATGGTTTTGTGGCAGATGGAGCAACATTTGCAATTGGGAAAAAAACAATCTCACGCTGCCAAAACATTAATAATTCTGCTTTCTTGGAAATATTCTGCCACTGTCACTGCTACATGTAAATTTGCCATGTAAATATGACTTCTTCCAAGGAAAAAGGCGTGGTTCAGCAGGCTTTCTGAGGACAAGGACCTCTTTGCACCTAGTTTTTTCTCCTTCAAAAGCATTTGCTTCCAGTCACAAATTTTCAGAGCTGCAGCACCGTGTGGGTGCTACTCATGGTGATTCCAGTGAGAGACAGGAGCGAGCAGGGCTGGTTTGGGCAGGCTGGCCCATGGTCCCCACTCAGCTGAACCAGGCAGTAGGGACACATAGTGAAATCCAGCAGGGAATGGCTTCTTTTGGTTTGTTTGCATACTTTTGCACACTGTATCTCTCTCTGTGAATGCCTGCGTTCCTTACACTGTGAGAAAAACAAGAATTTCCTGATCTTCCTTTATATCACCCAATATTTTTCATAGCCTTATCATGTCTTTTATTAATTTCTTTTTAAAAATAGACACTCATAATCCTTTCAAATTCTGCATCTATACAACATCAAAGCATTTCAGTGAATTTTTCAGTCCATTTATATTCCAGCTGCCCGGTGCTGGAGTCAGACATGTGGTGGTAGTACCGCAGGTGGTAAAGACATCCAACCTCTCTGCAGTTCTCCTTGCTGTAATTATTGATCATTGGGGAAACTGAGCCTCAAACACCAAAAAACCTTTCTGTGATGCCTAACTGTTTAGCAGAAGGCAATGGGACCAGCGGGCTTTTAGTTTAAAAAACCAGCCATTGTCCTCCACTGAGGAGGAGCTGAGATTTATTTTTAACTTCACACTTTTCTATACATCATGAAAAAAGCTGAATAATTCTATTTTCATTTAGAAGGAGACTACAAGAGAAAGAAATGGTCTGATACATTTTAGATTAGAGCTTCTTCCCAGAGAACAGGGGCTGTTGCAGTGTGGTCCCATGCCAGAGATAATCTTCTTTTCCCCAATACTGTCAGCTGGGCCAATATATTTCCAAGAATTGCTGCGCTAAACTGAGAGTTCTCCTACATGATGCTTCTGTGAATTTAGACTACTCTCCCTCTGTCAGTACTGGGATTAAGAAGTCATGAAGGTAATCTGCATCATAGTGATATTATAATGATTGCTCTGAAATGGAAAAATATCCCACATCTGTTTGCATTCTCCAACTCGAGACATACCTTTAGGAAGCCAGTTTCTGATGACATGTTTGGGCAAACGATGCCTTATCTGCATGCTTTTTCCATGCATCATCCTGATCTGGGAACCTGAATGCCATAACCAGAAAGCTATGTTAATGGTACAGGTTTGTAAATCAGTGTAGTCCCAAACATATTCCTCCAGACTATCAGCCTCACAAAGTCTGCTCAAGAAGCTGGAGATGTTCTGTATCTGTCAGAGGAATCACAGAAACTCTTTGTAACAAGAATCTCCAACAAAGAGCATCTTGGCCTTATGGATATTACATATTTCTGTTTCCTAAAACTAAAACCCACTACGTGTATGAACTGGTACTGTAAACACAAGTGCAAGTAAAAGACTTCTACTGTTGCTGGACTCCTCCTCCTCAATTTAGGCAGTCAGCAAAATTGCTTTCTCAGTACTGAGTTACAGTAAAAAATTGTTAACGTGGTATAACTGAGAGCAAAGACAAAGTCAAGTCAATGGGGTTTGCTTCAGCTGGTGACACTTCAAATAAAGCCTCTAAATTTGTTTGGATCATAAAAGTGAAAGTATAGAGAAAATATGTGTTACAAAAATAGAAGTTTCTTACTAAAGCAATTTTTATGGAAATGCTCACAGTTGAGTTAGTGTTATTTGCTTCTAATTTGGGTTTCGTTCTCCACACTGTACGTTAACAAACTTAGACCACTTAATGCCAAGTGTCTTACGCATTTTTCTTTAATTAAATTTCTCCAAAGAATCACATTACACGAGCATTTGCCAATACAAAAAGCACACTCAGAGATTCTGGGTAAAATCCAGGCACCCCTACAGTAACCAGTAAAATTCCCGTTGAAGACAGGATTCTACTGTATAGGTCTTTGCTATATATGGGTAGTAAAAATTATCTTGTCACTTATGAATTAAATTCTTCAGTACACTCTTCTAAGAACCTTAGCTCTGAATGAGCTCCACGCTAGCACTTACCACTTCCCTTACTAGATAAAAACAATGTTACTTCAGAGTCCAATAATGTCTGTTTTCAGGTATGTTTGTAATTGCTGGAATACGCAGCAGACGCCAGTTTAGACAAGCTTCCTGCCTGTGGATAGACTGGTACTCAGTCTAATAATCTGCAGTTGTACTACTGAGTTTGAGCACAGGATTGCTTGCACTGAGCTCTGGGAGAAACCTGAACCATTAGAATTTAGGGATTCTCTTAACTGTTCAGCAATAAGTTATAGGTGATTAGTAAATGAAACTGGTGCATAAAATAAGAAGTTTTAAAATAATCTTTATGATCATTAACAGAAGACCAGGTGTAACAATTTACCTGTATTTCATTCTGAGCTATTTTTTGTCTGTGTGAGATGCTGAAGTGGGTAGTTCTGCCATTCTTCCTCTGACACAGGTTTTTAGCATCATTTTTTCTTCCATAGCTCAGCCATACATTGCTGTGGGATCTGATGTTCGGGAAAAAAAATAAATCAGGGCTGCTCTAGGCCAGCACTGGTCAGCAAGGGCAAGAGCAGGAGGGTTTGAGCTGGTGCCTGCTCCTGCCATGGCTCCGTGGGATGTCACTGTCCTGCAGCTGCAGGAAGGACAGAGGGCTGAGGGCTGCTCATCTGCTTCAGTGCAAAGTTACTTTCCTAATTGGTATTTTTTTGCAGCTATAAGATGTTACCTAGTTACCAGCGAATCACAGCCTGGTAACCACTCAGAGAATTCTGGGGTGTATTTACAAGGTAAGTGACCCTGAATAAGTCGGGCTGGGGACACTTAGGCTGTCCAATTGTACAACAGGATGAGACTCACACATTTATTTGAAGTGTTAAGATCAAAACTGCGGTATGAAATTAATTACGATTAGTCTTGACAACACTAATTCTATTTAAAATCTATTGAACTGGTTTAAAATTAAACTTCAGGTTCCCTTCAGCTGCAACCCAGCCCTGAAGCTGTCGAAGCCTGCGTTGTCCATCCCATGCCGGATTTTCTCATTTGGTTGGAAGATTGCTAATAATAGACCATAAGTGGATATAAAAAAAAGGAAAAAGTGAGATTACCCAATTACTCAGTTCTGCAAACAACCATGTTTGCTTGCTTCAGTTTTGAGAAAGATTGTCTGAAATTTAGTTTCCTGATGGGGCTTAAGCCTCCCCTTTTGTGGCTCTGGACCATCCATCCCTCCTGCCTCCCCCAGTGCTGGCTAAGCGGGGTTGCTAAGCGACATGTTCTTCTCTTCTGTACTTTAGCAGAGAGGAACAGATCAAAGACACCCACAGTCCTGAATTATTTTATAAATGAATTTAAAGAGACACTCTCCTGTGCTGTATTATGTGGGGGGAGATTAAAAGTTGCTGGGTATAGTGAGAGTATCTGGAGAATTAAACTGATGTCTTCTGGAAAATAAGAATGCTCTCATAAATGACAGCTGTGTAGTATTTGCCTTTTTTCTTGGATTTTTTTGCTTTTTCAGAACTAGATTACAAATTTTTTACGCTAATTAATGTTTCTAGCTTCATGGCAGTCAAGACATTGAATGCAGGCCAGGCTGCACGTGCGTACAACTTTCAGAAATCAGGGTTTCTGTCATCGAGTGACAAGCTTGTGAGGTTTTAACTCTTTTCACCTCTTGCAAAAGAGATTATCCATTATCCAAAAATATTTAATTATTTTTTTTTAAATGTTTTCCTGACTGATGTTAGGCAAGGAAGCCACAGGATAAAGTTCAAGTGATGTATCTTTAACAGGATAAATGAAGATAAGGAAGTAATCTGTGTAGATGAGGCAGAAAACCTACGACACCAGCATCTCAGACCTTGCTGAAGAGAATGAAAACCAAATGACTAACCCAGGTAATTATAAAACCTGGGAATACACAAGTTTAAACGTTACCTCTCACAAGACCTTGACTTCCCCTAGCATCAGCTCAGCTAGGCTGCTCTGTGCAAGCTGTGGGGTTTGTAGGAGCACGCTGGCAGCTGAGGCAGGTGTTTGCTGAAACAGAAAAGGGGGGAATTATTTGCCCTCATATCTACTCAGTTTCAAATACCATCAATGATGTAAAAGGAAAAAAAGCAGCACTTGGTAACAAAGTGCAAGAATTTTTCAGGACTTTTCATTTCCAAAGATGCCACGGTTGGCACAGCCCTCAGAAAAGGAGACACACACAAAAAACACACTTAAAGCCTTGCTGAGACAAGCAAGACAGACTGTTTAGGTAGAAAGTAAAACTCCTAGGTCAGATGGCTGCAAAAAACTGCATGCAGAATTTTTCCCACATGCAAATCTCATTGTTCTGTACCAGCCACCTGAGCTGCACAAGCAAATGTCTCCTTTAAGGCTTTTTTAGGGGCTTGCGGAGGCAAAGAGGTGCCCCTGCAGCTCCAGGCACAACATTGCTGGTGGCAGGTGAGCATAGAGGATCTCACTCTCTTTACCATGTGCCTGGTCACAGAGTGGAACAAGCTCCTCACTCTTGTCCTAGGCCAGCAATCTCACATCAAACTGAGGGTAGATTAGTGAAACTAATACACTCTAGGACTATAAGGGGATTAATCTCGCACAAATCTTCACCAAAAAACTCAGCGTTAGGATTTATTTACATGCATTTTGTTTTCCAATTAAAAAAAAATGCCTCCCTTTTTTTCCTGCATCATTAAAAGTCTCTTCAAAATTCTGACTGCCTGGATTTGGCATGTAAAATCCACTGTACTACAGCTAACCTACATTCTCGTAAAAGCACATATTTTAGGACAGGACTCAGCCAGCTTCCCCATTTCTAGATATCAATTACACAGACAAGATATGTACTTTACTCTCACTGACATAGTGTTTTATGTATAAACATCTTGACCAGCACTACGCTGTCAGTGGATAGCAGATTTGGTGTGTTTTGGCTGAATTTCTGAAGGGGAAAACTGTGACTTGCACTCTAAATATTTTTTCTGGAGAATAGATTCCTCCACACACTAAGAGCATCTTGTACAGAATACAAGCAAACATTTGGGAAGGAATTTCATGCTTATGGCAGGTATTGATTTGCCAGCCTTGGAAACTGACCTCCCTGGGACTCGCTGTACAAGCACAGCTCTGGCTCTGTGAGCTCTGCAGGCCGACCACGTTCCCCCCACGCTGCTGCTCCTGCTGCAACGGCGAGGCAAGAGTCAGAGAACCCTAGAACTGACTGGCTTGGAAGGGACCTCAAAGATCATCCAGTGCCACCCCCCTGCCATGGGCAGGGACACCCTCCCCTATCCCAGGATGCTCCAAACCCCATCCAACCTGGCCTTGGGCACTGCCAGGGATGGGGCAGCCACAGCTTCTCTGGGCAGCCTGTGCCAGGGCCTCAGCACCCTCACAGCCTAGAATTTCTTTATAATATCTAACCTAAACCTGTCCTCTGTCAGTCTGAAGCCATTCTCCCTTGTTCTGTCACTCCAGGTCCTTGTAAATAGCCTCTTTCCCTCTTTGTTGTAAGCTCCCTTTAGGAAGGCTGCAATTGGGTCACCCTGAAGCTTCTCTTCTCCAAGCTGAATAACCTCAATGCTCTCAGCCTTTCCTCATAGCAGAGGTGCTCCATCTTTCTGATCATCTTGGTGGCCTCCTCTGGACTTGCTCCAACAGGTTGATGCCCTTCCTGTCTGTGCAGACAGCTTGTTAGGATCTGCATTTTTGGTGAGTTTATTCAGACATCCTGACCATGCTGTGTTCAGGGATGCAGTTCAATCGAGCTAGTATTTTATCTTAACGGTAAAATGTTCTGAAGTGGTGTTGTTATAATAATTTTAGTTAATTTGTATTAATATTGGTTGCATTTTGTTGAATGAATGTAAATAATTTTGATTCACTGCTTCTCTTTCCTTACTTCCAGAATGCTGCAAGAACCTGTGCTGCAGCTGGGCAGCTGGATCCCAGATGTGAGCAGCCAGGGCTGGGTTTGGGCCTGGGAACAGGAGATGATACTTTTGACATGTGGGAGGGCAGTGGAGGCCTTTGAGAACATTAATAACATTACTTGATGCTTCTACAGTGCTTTGCCTGCGCCTGCTTAAAGCTCTACATAGACTATGAGTAATTAGTGATCTAGATGTCTCTGAAATGATCATCAGCAGCATTTAAATCATCATTAAAATACAATTAGCAGCCCTTTGAACAGAATGCTGTCGTTCAGAGCAGTCTAATTGGTGGCTCGTGGGCTAGTTCTGGACAACAGGAGGATTGTCTGCTTCTCCAACTGCACCAGCTCAAGGAGCACCCTGTCCCAGGAGTGGCGGCCGTGCCTCTGGGATGGACATGGTAGAGCCATTATGCGACAGGAAAGGCAACAGCACAAAGTATCCCTTGTGTCCAGGCCACTACTTTGAAAAGTCTGGATTTATGGACTTCATTTCATCCTGTGTGCTGATTCAAGCAGGCGCAGCCCCAGAACTTTATACTTTGCAATTCGAATCAATTTAATTTTTTTATACTCACATTTTAGACTCTGCGGCAAGAGCCGTAGGGATGAAATAAGGGCAGACAATGGTAAGACAAATAACCGAGTGATCCACATCTACGGGTGACGCGCTGGCAGACCGTGCTGGAGTGTGTTTGGACAAGATGAAGAATTCAGTTGCTGTAGCAGACTGAAAGTGAAGGTCTGGCTTTGATGGTGTTCTCAAACCTGGCAGCCCTACCCCACATTTTAGGTAGCTAAATCTATTACTTCCATGCCTGAGATACTTGTGTTAATTGCATAAATGCCAACAAAAATGACATGTTTTTAAAGCGCTGGAGGTGTAAATAGCTGCCCTTCTGAAATGGCCACAGTAGATGTATTTTAGCTCAGACGTGCTCTCACGATACTACTTGCAAATGCATCTTATCTGTTATAATTTCAAGCTGTAGCATTCTATTAGTATCTTTTCGTAATATTATTGATGCTCCTGCAAAAACTGCTGTAGAATAGACTTTAAATACTGGCTTTTTGTATGTCTCACACAACTGCCGCAGGAACAGCACACTACTGTTCCAGGTTTTTGAAGAACCAGTGCTCCCCACCAGCTCCCGCTGCCTGCTTCATAATGCCCTTATTATTTATGCTTTTTCTCTTGAAAATTCAAGTTTAGAACTTAAAATTTTCATGCTTTTGTTTCTTAAAACTAATCAAAGGCAGCGAATGGCCCTGATGTAATCTGTGTAGTGTGTGCTGTGGCTGAGCATCCACTGCTGTGAAAGCGCTGCTTGTTCTCTGAAAGGAGGAATTCTTTCAGCCAGCATCATTGCCCCCTCCTCCTCCAGCCTGCTTTTCCCAGGCACTCAGAGGACTCGCTGCCAGTCATTTTCTTGCCCTCAAAGTTTGCTGGAGCAACACCATCATTTATCCCACATATGCCCAGGGCCAAACTCCTCAAGGGTTGGCCTCTATGGACAATCAAAAATTTTGAGTTTGAGCATAGCAGTGGCTCTAGTTAAGTATGCTATCTTTTGAATCATCTTCTCTTCGGATTGATAGTCCAACATCTCAGTGTTGGCTTCACTGCACGCTATCAGAGAAACTCTCTTCTCTTCCTCTGCCGTTCACGTAGCAAGCAGCTTTCACATACGTCCTGTCTACAAAAGAGGTCAGCGTTGGCCTGGCATGTTTTACTATCATTTGAAAGAGAAAAGAAGGAGAAAAAGGAGGCTCAGGGGAGACCTTAATGCTCTCTACAACTACCTGAAAGGGGGTTGTGGCGAGGTGGGTGTTGGGCTCTTCTTTCAGGTAACAATCAATAGGTCAATGGAAAATGGCCTCAAGTTGTGCCAAGGGTGGTTCAAGTTGGATGTTAGGGAAAATTTCTTCACTGAAAGAGTGGTTAAGCATTGGAACAGATTCCCAAGGAAGTGGTGGAGTCAATGTCCCTGGAAGTGTTCAAAAAACATGTAGATGTGGCACTTAGGGACATGGTTTAGTGGTGGATTTGGTAGTCAATGGTCAGACTTGATGATCTTACAAGACCTTGTGCACATCTTACAGCCTTTGCTAAAAGTCCTCAGAGTTAAACCAGGGGCTTAAGCTGGAAGAGATGGAGAGCTTGAGAAGGGCACAAATTCTACACAGCCAACGCCAGAGCAGAACAGAAAAGCAAATGAAGATGCTGCAAAACAATCACCAAAGTTCATTGCAGTCAGTGAGAAAGCAGAGTAGTCCACTCCCCAGCTCCAGTACTTGTAGAAGATACATGCTTCCACAAAAAAGGGCTGATCCCAGCGAGAAGGTGCAAGCTGTACTCAGTAGGTATCAGCGAAAAAAGTTCCACGCAATTTTATTGTTGTGGTAGAAGTTACAGCAGAAACTAAATTTTAAATTAAATTGAAATGTTAGAGCAGAGGAATGCTTATTGGGTGAGGGCAGATCAGCTGAAACTACAGATTCCAGCAAAGTCTGCTTTGCAAAGAGAAAGTTTTACAAAAGAAGCTGTGAGAGTTGATATTACCAAGCTGTTGCTAAAAGAATCATATTATTTCTCAGAAAAAAAGCAGCTGTTAGCAATAAATGTGTTTAAGCTGAGCAATCACCTATGGACTTCTGCAATCTTATGTCTTGCAGAAAGCTGAAAAAAGGAGAAGTTCCAGAAATAGACTCAAAGTCCCTAGAGAGCTGATGCTGATGGAGAGACCGATAAGTGTTTTAAATAACCCAGGGATATGCCTTCTACGTGCACACCTTTGTCCTAAGAGGAAAATGTTCCATCTGAAGTACCATAGATATTTGAAAAAAGTTATTGTATGCTTAAGCAAGATGGTGTTTGTTGATATTTTGTGGAGATACCTGAGCATGGAAAATCTCCTATAAATTTTGCGTGATGGTATATAGTTTAATGGCAGCAACACAAGAGACAAGAAAGGGATGTCGCACATGGTAGCAAATACGATGATACAAAACCAGAGCAAGATTGCAACAAGTGACAAATTTTATCCCCAATACTTTTTAAACCTCAACAATTTTTCTTCAATTTCTTTTATTTTTGCAACTTTTTTTGCCTAAGTGACAGGCATGCCTAGAACTGCGAGCACTGAAGTAGCAATGCAGAAAAGCACCCTGCCCACAGGGTGAGCCCACAGCCACTTGCAGACCTGTCAGCGAGGTGAAGGCTGAGAGCTCTTCTACAGCAGAAAGAACTGGGAAGTTCTGGGGCAGCAGCTCCACAGCAAGATGCACCAGGCTGAGAAAAGAGGAGAAATATTAAGGGCAATCACGTCAAACAAGTTTTTCCCTTGGATAACATATGTATCTATTACCCCCAGGCAGATGGATCCTTCAGGTCACAGTGGCTAGTCTGTTCCACGGCCTGTGTCCATGTTCCTCTCGCTGTGGGACTGATTTTCGTTAACAGAGGAACCAAGACTAAACTGATAACATTCATCTCTGTTCTTGCTCTGACATGGTTATTCGTTAGTTCTTCCTAATGACTGTTCAGTTCCTTCCTTTGAGGGAGCCACTCCTAATTCTCTTCTGTTCAGGTTGGATAATGAGTCACTGACTTTAATACCAACCGCTATTAACCCTTCCTTTACACAACCAACATCTGGGAACAGTGGAACATGTTGTGTCTCAGTGCTGAGGAGGAAGATTGATGAATCCTGCAGGCTTTCTGCTGCTGGTTGATGAAAAAACACCTTGTTTGCCTCATGTCTTTGATTAATTGCTCTTTAAGTCTAGCTTAATCTACCTGCTTTCCAGAGTAATTTTGTTTTCCATAAATTTAACTTATTTTCCATTGTGTTCTTGTCTGGCCAAACTTTTAGTTTGTATTAAATAAGTTCTGGAAGCACCTTGTTTCTCCTTGTGCTTTTCCTCTCTCTTTTCTTTTCTTTGGGGAGGGAGGGTTGTGTTTGTGGCCGGGAAGTGCTCAGTTCTGCTGTGCCTCCCTGACTACAAGGATGCTGACAGCCAGGCTCCTGGTGGCACATGCTCTGGACTAGTTTCCTTCCTAAACAGCAAAACAGAAAAAAACCACAAGCAAATTTATCATCTTTTGTTTATAGATGATTTGCCATTCCTAAGACTATTGAACTAAAGACCCTGTGACACAATTAACAACAAGAAGTGAATTCTTCTTGACTCAGTTATTGCTCACAAGGCTACTTAGAGAATGGTTTGTTTGTGATCAAGCTTTGCACTGCTGGAGCATTGAATACATGCAGGGCTGTCTGATAACCTGCCTTTTAGGCACCTCATGTATGGCAGTACTTGTTATTTTGACCAAATTTTCGTGATTTTTGGGATATTTGGAATTCTGAAGTTCTTCCTTCTTTATCTGCTTTCCTTTTATTTGCACTATTGTCCTGCTACCACGTTTTGTGTGTTCCTCAAAGTGTTCCAAATGGGTTTCTTATTTCAATGTTATTATAACGTATCTATATTCCTTTAGGGTAATCTAAGAATTCTAAGGAAGAAGTAGTTCGGAAGGAGATTAGACTATTTACTTAGGAAACCACACTCTCAGATTACTGCAAAAACAGATTTCTAAGAAGAAACATGCACTTGTCACTGATTACCTCCATAGCTTTTTCAGTATTCTTTATTCCATCATCCTGATGCTGCACCAGTTGGGCTCAGATACACACATCCGTGGCACTCGCTGCCTGGGAGTGAGCCGGCCCACTCCTGCTGCAACTGCTATTCCCTGCTGGGAATATTTACTGTGGGTGCCAATCCAGCCTGACTGAAATCTCATTAACAATATGCTTTTCCTCATTAATAAAATATTAACATGAACATACAGCATCAGCAGCTTGACATTTCCTGTAGTTTTCCAACACCTGAACAGCAGAGAACTGCTCAGGCGCTGTGGTATTATTGCAATAATACCTGCAGGCAACCTCTGAAGCTTGAGCACAGTCCTCACCTCGGCCTTTTTGAAAATAATTTCATCTGGTAAAACCAAAGACAGTAATTCCTCACTGCCTGTGCAGTGAAGAGCAGGTTTCTTCCAGTAGTTGATACTTATACTCATTTATGGGTTCCTTCTCTTATAGTTGATACTTACGCTCATTTATCAGTTACGGCAATAGTTTGGCTGCCCTGTGAATGGCAGGTCTCAAGATGCAAGCAGCTGCCACTTTAAGCATGTCTAAGGTGAAATCACTGAGGGAGGTGATTGTGTCTTTCTATTCTGGACTGGTGTGGCCTCACCTTAAGTCTTGTGTGCAGTTTCAGGTGCCACAATACAAGAAGGATCTAAAGCTGTTGGAGAGTGTACAAAGGAGGGCTGTGAAGATGGTGAAGGGTCTGGAGGGGCCGTACAAAGAGCGGCTGAGGGCATTTGGTTTGAGGTCAGGCCTCACCGGGGGCTGCAGCTCCTCCCGAGGGACAGCGCAGGGGCAGCTCCGATCTCTGCTCCCTGTGACAGCGACAGGACACGAGGGAACAGCTGGAGCTGTGCCAGGGGAGGGTCAGGCTGGATATCAGGAAAAGATTATTCCCCAGAGGGTGCTGAGCACTGCCCAGGCTCCCCAGGGTTTGGTCACGGCCCCGAGGCTGCCAGAGCTCCAGGAGCGTTGGGACACCGCTCCCAGGGATGCCCGGGGTGGGACTGCTGGGGTGTCTGTGCAGGGACAGGGGTTGGACTCCATGATCCTTGTAGGTCCCTTCCAGCCCGGGGTATTCTACGATGTGGAAGCTTCACCAGCAGCAGCAAACGCTCAGCGGGGAGAGGCCAGGCCAGCCGGTGACTTTTACCGGTCACAGCCCGTCGGGTCTGCGCGGAGGGGAGGGCGCTATGGCCAGGTCGGGCGCGGCACCAGGCCGGGAGCCCCGCGGCTCGCCGGCCCGAACCGAACCGCTGCGGGGGCACTTCTGCTGCCTTGGCACGGCCGAAGACCCCCGAGCAACAGGTGCCCGGGGCGCCGCTCCCCGGAGC